>LPNX010728758.1:113999-127767 GCA_001517045.1 Pseudotsuga menziesii | reverse complement strand
GAGGAGGCTGCTGAGGAGGCCATCTGGATTTGCTTGTAGCGAATGCTTCACCTGTAGAAACCTGAAAATCAAAACATAAAGGGAAAAATAAAAGAATTGAGTTATTGCTCACATTTCATGGAGAAATTGATCTTTGTCCTGCCGTAGCTCTGATACCATATTAATTCCTCACATTGATCTAGGAACTAAGATTCAATCTCATCAAAGAATTATTAACAATTACTCATGAATTGGAAATTTTCAGGAACCAAATAAGTTTCCTCTCTGTATATTATATAAACAATAAAGGATTACAATACCATGCATAAGCCATGGCTTAACTCAATGAAGAATTCGAATAACTAAGGGACAATTCAAATTCCCATGCATGAGTCTAGCTTAACTAACTCTTTGCCATGCAATACCACTCAGTTAACCACTTGACAAAAACCTTAATTGACTCACCAATCCTTAACTGAAGTTGGAGTGCAATAAATGACTTAATCTCAACTGAAGGATATCAAACACATGTCATAGAAACCAACCATCAAGTGCTAGTACTGCATGACTCCAATAAACCTTGATGAAGTTAACTGAAGCTGAACTGACCATCATAAGTTGGTGAAGGCGCCTAGTTCACTCCAGTTCATTAAATAATAATAAAATAATCAATAAATAATGATTAAATAATATATTTAATGCATGGAGGCGCCTTAACTGACTGTAACTGATTGGTTGAACTGAAAGTAACCCCCAGTTAGCAATTAGGTGCATGAATTTCAACCAGATCACCCCTGGAGTGCTCTAGTTATCCTCCTTGACTGTAGGAAAGGCTAAGTTAGCCTCCTTGACTGTAGGTAGGCGTGGGAGTGACTGGGATGATGGTAATTAATGCTCCTTGATGCCAATTAAACTTAGCATAGAGGTTTAACTAGGCCAATTTGACTGAAGAGTGTGTATGATGGTAAATGTCTCCAACAAAAATACCACATAAGTACTCTCTTAACTATCGTAGAAGAAAAGGTGAACCTTTTTCGTATTTAGTCAAGGAGGTCCGAAAAAGGTTAAATTAGCACCTACCCAATGCTCATTCAAGAGAAGCATATAGCTTGAGTTTTATGAGTGTGAAGGAAAGCAATATCACTCAGAAATATCCACTTGAGTATGAGAAATGGGGTTTACAACAATAAACTTGATGCTTTGTTCTTGGTGTTTAATGAGCATGAAAAAGACATGAAGTACACTCTGAATATTTTTCATGTTTAGCTCCAGAGCACGAAAAAGAGAAAACTGAGCTCATACTAGGTGTTACTTTTCCGTAAATTTAGTCCCTCGGGTATGGAAAAGTGATAAACCTATACATGAGTATAGTCTTCTCAATTCTGAGTGATCCTTTCTCGTATTATTCTACATGGTCCGAGAAAGAGATAACCTACCACTAAGCTACCACCAATGCAGATTCCCATTCACATATTCTTAACAAGCTTGAATGGACAATTTTAATCGGTAGTCAAGTCTATTTTGAGGAGTTAGACCTAGGCCTAAAGAAACTCCATAAGGGTGGGGAGTCTTATAAAGGGATAGCTTGTAAAAAGAGACAAAAATGAGGCTCAATTTGGCGTGAAAAATAACTAAGAAGACTCCTCTACACCTATGAAAGCTGCAGCATGAGTATCAGAAGACAATATGTAGGTTCTAAATGAGGATACTCATGGGAGGAAAGTCCTATCCATGAAAGAACAATGGTATAAATGAGGAACTAATGGTAAAAGATACCATAGTCCATGGTCGAAGTGTTAATGCTAGGATTAAGATGGATTAGGTATAAATGCAGAATGCATGTGAAATGACCAAAAAACCATCTTATATGAGCAAAAAAATAACTTTAAATGACCATAAACCTGCCATATGGAAGAAAAGATATGGCATTAGTTTTACTTTATATAAAAAATATGAACTATAGGGAAAAAACCCACCTTGAAAATAATTTTTTTATAAATAGTTCAAAATATGAATAAAAAACTCATCATTTGATTTTTATCCAAAATAGAAAAGTTTTACCTCTACCTTTGATTGCTCGATGTGGACGATTGGGTGGACAATTCTCGAAACTGCAAGTGCCAGGTAAAACTACACTCCGCGCTCTTTTATTTAATCCAAGTAATTTTCAATTTTGGGCCCAAATTTTATGTTTTCAACTTCCCTCAAAACATGAATGCTTTGTATGCGGGTATGGTATATCAACAGTCATGTACATGCGTTCTGTACGTGGGTTGCCTAAAAGAAAGTCGCGTACAGTACCCGACTTGTCCAAAGGACAGTCGCGTACACTGTGCGAGGTAGAAAAAGATTGTATAGGGTCAAAAAATCAATTTTTTATATGAATCTAATGGTTTGAAATGGCTTGTTTATTAGATTGAAATATGGTTCTTGAGTGGAGGGAGAAGGAACATGAAGAAATGGACCAAGAATCTCTACAAGATGCCCCCACGGTAAATGTTTTATGGCAAAGTGGGTTACTGAAATTCTTCTATACCTCACCTATGCAGTCAAATGTATGCCTATTAGAGATTTTGATAAACTATTGGGATCACGATCTTGGGATGTTTGACCTTCAAAGTGAGTTTCTAGAGGTTACTTCGAAAGATGTCTATTTTATTTCCGGTTTATCACGACAGGGAGCTCTGGTGAACTTGGAAGGTACCGGCAGAGGTGGTGACCTTTTAAGTGTATAGAACTACGTAGACATATACTGCGAGCTTGACACTCAAAAGAGGGGTAGCTGCATCCCTATTTCTCACATTTGCAAATTTCCCTTATAGGTATTGGCGAGCACTATAGTGAGGGTTGCAGGGTCATCATCACTTCACCTTGCAACTCGGAACCAAATGAGACTAGCAGTAGATTGTATACAGGGAGCTCTATATTACTGGTGTTTGGGAGTAATCCTGATAATGAGGAAACAACTCTCCATTAGAGGAAATTTGAGGTCTAAAATGGGCCTCCTAAGGAAAATAATAAAATAATAGTTAAAACAATAAAATAATAGTTATTAATTTTGGAGGAAGAATGAAAAAAACAACTTTTTTCATTCACATTTTCGACATATCTCCCTTTGTTTTTACTCAAATTTTGAGTGGGAGAGCTCATTGGATGCGGAATTTAATTTTTCATCAAATGAGCACCCACATTGCATACTTTTGATGGACCGCACTACCCCAAAAGTAAGAAATACCTGAAAAAATGTGATCATGACATCATCATCATGTTGTTTCAGGTATTTCTTATTTTTGGGGTAGCGCAGTCCATCAAAAGTATGCAGTGTGGGTACTCGTTGGATGCAAAATAAAATTCCGCATCCAACGATCTCTCCCACTTATAATTTGAGTAAAAACATAGGGCGATATGTCGAAAATACAAACAAAAAAAGTATTTTTTTTTATGACAAATATGTCAATTCAACCATTATGGTTGACTCATTTTATTGAAATTCTATTGGTTTCTGAATTCCAACTCACAAAATTTATTATTGGTGCACTTTCTTATAAGGCCCATGTTAGACCCCAAATTTCCTCTAATGTGACTACAAAAGAGGCAGGCGAAATAATTTTTGGTTATTCTATTATATTGGTATCCTTTTTCTTTGAGAGGGTGCCATTTTGAGTCCTGCAGTATCATTGCCTATTCGTTCTCCTGATTGGCCTAGACTGAGTAGGTGGGGAGAGATCTTCCTCTGCTAGGGAGGCGGTGGATCGGTCCAGAGTGTATATGACAATGACTTCTACTTTTGGTGGAAGTGACAGTTACTAGCCTTGGAGCAATTTCCATACGCTGGGTTAGATTTCTGAGGTGATACCGACCTTGTCCTCCCTCTTGGAGGAACATGGAGATAGTTAGGTATTTTTGTTTTCAAATTTTAAAATTTTTATGAATTTTAATTATAAAGATATATACATATGTATAAGATTTTAATCCTTTTAAAATGTCAAAATGCAGATATCGGACCAGTCCGCCCTGCTGGGAATCCACGCATATATGTGCTTCCTATGTTGGGAGAGAACCAGGGCTTCAATAGGGTTCTTGAGGAGAAGCTGGCTAGGCTTACCCAGAGAGTACCTACCTTACGCATTAATCATATCCCTACCATCATGCAGGAGCTAGTGGTCGGTATACCACCTATCTGGATACGCCTTATGAGGTGGGTAGTGAGAGCAGTACTTGTGTATATTGATGTTGTTGAGGCTGCTGAAGCCGAGGAGGCTGAAGAAGCCCGAGGGTGGGGTGATTAGGATGACCAGGGCGACCAGGGTGGTCCAAGTGACTAGGGTGGTCAAGCTTAGACTTAGGATCATTTTATGAACTTTGATCCATGTTTTGTATATTTTTTGTATATTATACAATTATGAATCGATCTGAGGATCAGAAACTTGACCTATCTAGATGGACAAATATTTAGATAGATATATATTTTTCTATTTTATTTACAAGTGTTTTATTATGTGTCTGCTGTATATTTTTATGCAAAATGTGTTAAGTTCCAATCCAAGATATAATTAGCATATGCATCAGTTAATGAATTTTGATTTCTTGGAATACGGTTGAATATAATAAACTCAAAATTTATTTCCAATAACCTAACTTGCATAAATTGACGTAGTAGAATAGGGTTTCGTACCTAATAAGCTCGATTGAGCTGGGAAACCACTAACTGAGAGTCAAATAGGACTTCCATCTGAGTGATACCACGTGACAAAGCATCCCATAAAAGCTCAATGACGGCCCTGTATTCAGCCACATTGTTGTTAGCAGGACCTAAGCAAGTGCATCCTGAGGAAACTAACTGTCCTGAGGGCGAGTAAATAACCCATGTAGTTGGAGCCAAATTACAAGTGTGGTGACTGGCACCATCAACGAAACCTACAAAACAATCGGAAGACATCTGTAACAACCAAAATATGGTGTGAAAATACAAACTGATGAAATATTGTACATAAAAATACATACAATAAAATACAGGAAAAAGTGCTAAGCCTAAGCATAGTACTTTTTCAGGTAGAGCCCATTTCTAGGCTCAAGAATCTTATTCCCTTCAAAATTAGTCAATTCATAAGCACCCTTCTTCAACACCATTGACACGACATAAGGTCCTAACCACATCGACCTAAAATTCCCTACCCCGAGGGGTTCTTTGTCTTGATCCTAGAGCAAGACAAGCTCCCCTTCAGAAAAAATTCGAGGCTTGACCAATTTATCGTATTGGATTTTTACCCTATTTTTATGAGCTTTGTTTGCTATCAGCACATCTCTAAGTTGCTCATCTAGATGTTCTAAATGTAGTAAACGTTCTTCCAGCTCAGTTGTATCAAGTAAGACATGAATAGCAATCTGTAAGGATAGGATTTCACATTCGACCGAGGTAACTGCTTCCAATCCATGAACGAGTTGGAAAGAAGAAAACCCTGTAGTAGTTTTCACACATTGGTCCGATATGCCCAAAGTGAAGGATACAACATGTTGTGCCAGTTGGAATAGGCTGCATTAATAGTACGTTTGAGAATAGTCTTCAAATTTTTATTAACAACCTCGACTTGACCGTTTGCTTGAGGATAGAATGAAGATGAATGTTCTTGTCTAAACCCTAGCATAGTGGTCAATTCAATCATCATACTATTTTGGAAATGACTGCCATGGTCAGTGACAATCACTTTAGGGATACTGAATCATGCAATAATTTGGTTGAAAATGAAAAAAGCTGCAGTTTACCCATAAGATTTAAAGTTGGGCATTGTTTTCGCCCATTTCATGAAATAATATACAGTGACAATGATATGTTTGTACCCCCCAAACGAGACTGGGTTGCACGTCACGCAATATATCCCCCACTTCATGAAGGGTCCCACTGAGATGACAGCAAATAACGAAGCGGGATGCAACCACATCTTTCTGGTGTAAAGCTGACAAGGATGACAATGCTTCACGACTTCCACACAATATTTAAAGATCGTGGGCCAGAAATAACTGGCACATAAGATATTCTGGGCCATTGCTAACCTAGATAAATGACCCCCACACGCTCCACTATGGGCATAATTTAGGACAATCTCTACTTCTTCATGGGTAATACATCGATGCAAAACGGAATCTACCCCCCTACGATATAAAGTATCTCCAATAATGAGGTAGTTCTTGGCATGTACATGCGAGAAGGTTGTCAGGTACTTCAAAGTATGGAGATAGATAAGTATATCTCCGTAGCAGGGATCAGAGGTGGAAATAAAAAATATATGCTTGTAGAAGGAGCAAGTCGACATAAGTCGACTTGAACGAAGACCGACTTAGTCGATCAGCCGACTAAGTCGAGAGACCGACTACGTCGGTCGGCTGAGTAAACACAGTAGTTAGTCTGTTAACTAATAGTTGTGTCGGTTCACCGAACTGATGGGTCATTACTTTTAAAATTGATTGTAAACTGTATATATTAGGCTGTTGAGCCACACAAGAACTAAGTTCAGTTCTTGGCTTTGTATGAACTATTGAATAATATAATCTGTTTATCCTATCTGCTCTTGTCTCTTGTCTCTGTGTATATTTCTGTATATTTTTGTATGTATTATTGGTAACCTTATGTGATCTGTGAGATTACAACATTGGTTTCGTTGCCGGTAGTACATAACTGGAATATATGCTCACATATGATACCAGAGCAGGAGATCAAGGACTGGTGGGAGCGAAAAATTGCTAACTATCTACAAAATTACGCGAGAAGGAACAGATTGATAGTCGCAGAAGTAAAAGCCATATTTTTCACTGAGACTCACGAAAAGTTTGTCGAATCCGTCCCACATCTACTGAAGCAGCTTTTGGATGAGAAAACCAGACAAGACTAAATAAGAACAGTTACTCTGGAAACTAATCCGAGGAGGCCGTACGAATCTATCGGAGTGGTTCGAAAAGATAGCCGACGACTTCTGTGAGGAACAAGCAGTCGAAGACAGGACTTTTGTGGAAACTGTTCGACAGAAATTTTTCACAGAATTTACTGATCAATTCTTGTGCTCCTTGCCGACATTGCTGTTCAAGTTCTTAATAGAAAAAGGAGCATCCCATATTGTCGAAGCTCGAACACTATTACGTGAACCACCCTCAAACACTAACTGGGCGGAGAAGCAGAAGCAGTGGGAAAAATTCATTGCTGAAAGGGAGTGGGAATACTTCCTGAACAAATAGACAGCATTATCTGAGCTTTCTAAAAAAGCGTCGGGTAGGCTATGGGGGGGTAGCTGGTCGTGTGTCGGAGAGGGAGCATAGTGGATACCAGTCGACCAGACTTAAGCCAGTAATGAACAGTCGACCGAAGAGGAATTGATAGTATTGTATGAAAGTATGTCGGACACTAAAAGAATCGAGAGGGACGAACGACAACAAAGAAGGGAAGCCAGACGTGAACAAGCCGACGAGCTGCGTCGAGAACAAAACCCTAGGGAGACCGACCGAGATGAGAATCCGCTAGAGTCGGGTCATGACCGACACGAAGAAGGCGTAGACGAAGAAACGGCCCCTAAGGCAGAGGAAGTGTGGATAGAGTAGCAAGAAGCTCTCCAAATAGTGATCCCTGATGAAGTAACCATGTCCCCTGCCAATTCCCATACCGTAATACAGACTATTATTGAAGATGACCTCCGACTGAGAGATGGTGACATCATAATCTGGAGTCGACTAGGTGATGAACCATACCCAGGATGAAACCTTGTTATACGCCGACCGGTCGAAGGGAACTGGGTGACCTTTCAAACGGCACCCTCCTTTCGTAGTATCCACTTTCTCCTGCCGACACATGAAGGAGCACCCCCCCTGCCACATACAACTTTCGAAGAAAATCACGAGTCAAACCTGAGCACGCAAAGTGACAGTGGGTCACCAAGAAGACAAATTATCAACAATCCGCTCTACCGCGAGAAAGAATCAACCACCGACGAAGGCACAAGTTCCGCCGACCAAAACCCCATCGTCACCCCTACAGGTTCGACTATATCATCGACCCCACCTCTTTCACCCCCACCCACACCTCCCACCCCGCCAACTTCAGAAAGTAGTGACAGTGACTCCGATATGGGTCACGGATCTGCTCAGATTCCCCTTTATGAGGGTGACGAAGACCCCAGACGACACTGGTTTGTCTGCGAGTCGATATGGGAGGCTAACAAAGTAACAGAAGAAGACCGACAGATAGGCCAGTTCGCAGGAGCCCTTCGGAAAAGAGCTCTCACATGGTATATGAAATTTACCGAAAGGCAACCTAGAGCAACCAAATCAGAGATAAAGGTGCAATTCCTATCATTTTTCAAGACTCCAGACGCTAAACACCTGGAAGCCAAGAAGCTGAAGACGACCCAACAGAAGCCAAGAGAAACAGTCCGCGATTACGATAAATGATGGAAGGATCTATTGGGTCAGTTGGACTATGTCATCGACGAACAATTACTCATTCAATGGTTCCTTGCAGGACTTTCACAAAAATTTCACCGACACATCAGTCTGGAGATCTTCAAGTCGTACGAAGATGCGTTGACAAAAGCATTGCAGGTCGAGATGGATGAAGACATACCTACCTGCCCGACTGACCACCGCTTGGAAGAACAGCTGGAAAATATGCAGAAGTCCTTGAAGGAGCTCACACTTAAGAACCAAGACATCTGCTGTAGTAACTGTTCAACAGCCGGACATACAAAAGATAACTATCGACAGCAATTCAGTCGACAAGATGTCTGTTTTGTACAGACAAAGGCGTTTTGCGACATCTGCCAGGAACGAGGAGACCATTCCACCGCTGACTGTCCTTACAATATGAAGAATGGCAAAGCTTCCTGGTGTGCTATATGTGAAACTGCAAATCACAACACGGCCGACTGCCATCTTAACCTCAAAAACAGACAAAACTACCAGGCCGTCTACTAGACTAATGCTGTAGCACAGAACACAGAGCAGAACAATAATAATACTCAGAATGGGCAACGAAATGATGGCCGACGCTACGACTGTCGGAATGACAATCGACGACCAGGGTTTGGAAGAACAGGTCGATTCATTGGGAATCGAGAAATATGAAGTCGTCGACCTACTCAATGCTTTATTTGTTACAAAGAAGGGCACAGATGCGCAGACTGTCCGTACAAGGACAGGACTGATCTTAAATTTTGTACACATTGTGGTGTAGGCGATCACTCCTTGGAGGATTGCCCTACAATGTTGGAAAAAATTAGTAATAAAAATAATGTTAATTTCTTGTCTTGTGTCCAGAAGAATGATGTCATAACTACTAAGAATTTGCACATCGTCACTCGACAAGGCACTAAAACCGGGCCTGATAATCCTCAGATTAGTAAGATCACACACACAAATACATACCCTGACCCTTGCAAGGAACAACACACATATCAGAAAGCCACAAACATATTTACAAACCTTGCACAGCACGAAGACATTAGTCACAGTCGACACGACTCGACCCAGCATTTAACCCCTCTCATTCAAACAGATAAATCTGTCGGTCAGTTCATTGATTTATTGCATCAAATCAAAAGCACTAACTCTGAGAAACAAACGAAGAACATCTGTAGCCTAAATCAAAAAGACAAAAATGATGTCGATCCTCTTGTCGACCTGGAAATTGAAGGTTTCCATGTCCGACAAGTGGTGCTTGATTTCGGGTCTCAGGTAAATATCATGACCCGGGATACATGGGAAAGGATGGGACGACCTCGACTCTATGAGTCAGGAATTTATCTGAAACTAGCCGACCAGGGCCTTATTGAACCCATTGGGGTTTGGAAAAATGTAGACACAACCATTAAAGGCATATCGACTAAGGTTGATGTCGAAATTATTGACCCAAAGGAAGGATATAGCTCCTTCCCAGCCCTTGTAGGTCGACCTTGGGGTAGAAAGATGAAAGCCTCTATCTCTCTAGATAAAGAACATATTAAACTCAAAGGAAATGGTAAAAAGGTCATAGTACCTATTAACCCCTCCCAAGGCCAACCCCGGGTTGAACCAATTGATGAAGAAGTCGATATCCGACAACTTTATCAGATCCAAAACAATACTGACTACACAGAACCAAACGCCCAAGGGGAGATTTACTTAGGTAATCCCGACTCAGTTGGTTATAATTGAGATGCTGAACTATATGATTGGGAAATGGAAAACTATGAAACACAAGCAAGAGGGTGCTGGACTATCCAAAAAGTACAGAAAAAACCCACCCGACAGTGCTTTCTAGTCTCAATTATCCCCAAGATTTTTGAGAGAAAAATAAGAGAACACCCTACCTTACAACCGACCAACGAAACTACCAGGACCCAAACAAGGTATAAGGAGAGGGAATCCCCAGTCATGCATGTTGAACAAGTGTCTAAAAACTTTGGAGAACATGGCCGACTACAGAGCTTAGTATAAACCTTCACCGGTTAAGCAACTAGATGGTGGGATACCCATCAGACAAAACTTCAGACCTTGACTAGTGCTGCAACTTATTTTGTTGAAAGGTTTGGTGGCAAGAAGCTCACCCCACAAGCACAGATCCCCATCTTTACTCAAGGACAGAACCCAGAAGAACACATCCAAAATTGTGAAAAAGAATGGAGAAGCCTAGGAGATAAGGATGAGAGAGCCTGGCCACACATGTTTCCCTCAACCCTAGACGGCTTACCTAGCAAATGGTATAAAATGGAGGAAGCAAAAGGTGAAACCTTTTTCTGGAATGACCTCAAAGAAAATTTCATCCAAACCTTCAACTTTATCCCTGAATATCAGCAATTAGTCGAGCCAGCACAACAAATTAAATAGTTCATTCAACCGACTGCAACATTCCCTGACAAAGACCCTCGACAGGTCAAGAACTGTAATAGTCTTCACATAGGATCCAAAGTCGAGTCGACCTGATTACAATTGGAGAATGAACACACCGAAGGTAAAAGCTTCAGATGGAAATCCAACCATGCTGAAACAACAAAACCGATCCACTCTGTGCTTAGGGTCACGACTACCGAAAAACCTGACCTCGACCGAATGACTGCAGCCGACTTCCCCGCTACATTTTCACAGTTCCAGGAAGGAAGTCGACCGATCAATGAAGCTAAAGCCCGAGAATGGTTAGATACCAAAGTAAAAACCAAAGAGGTCGACATTTCAAATGACGACCGACCAAAATTAGCTAAGATTGGTGATTATTGAAATGAGCAACAAACTGCCGAAATAGTGAACTTACTTAGGGAATTCCAAGATGTCTTTGCAAGAGACTACAAAGATTTGAAAGGGTTAGTTCAAGAAATGGGAGAAATGAAAATCGACACTAAACCTGATGTCCGACCTGTCAAGAAACGCCCTTATAAACTAGCTCATAAGTATAAGGAAATAGTTAAAAAGGAGATAGACAACATGTTAGCAGCAGGTATCATCTACCCCATCGACCAGTCGGAATGGGAAAGTCCCATGGTCGTCCAGCCTAAGAAACACGACCCGACCAGACTGAGAATCTGTGTCGACTTTAGGGAACTTAATAAAGTCACACTGACAGATCCCGTTCCCACACCTTATGCTGATGAAATCTTGAATGAAGTGGCAGGCCATGAATGCTACTCATTCACAGATGGATTTTCAGGATACAATCAAGTGCCTATAGCCAAGGAAGATCAGAAGAAAACCACATTTGTTTGTGAATTTGGCTCTTTTGCTTATAGGGTCATGCCTTTTGGACTAAATAACGCACTTGCAGTCTTTTCCAGAATAGTTGTAAAAACTTTCCAAGAGTACATCTATAAAACTATGGCAGTCTACTTCGACGACTGGACCATATATTTCACCCTAAAAGATCAATGCACATGGCTCCGACTTATGCTGGAAAGATGTCGGTAGATCAACTTTCCCTCAACATTAAGAAATGCATCTTTATGACCCCCATAGGGATACTACTAGGACATGTTGTTTGTAAAGATGGTATTAAGGTTGACTTTGCTAAAATTAAAATTATCCTTGACTTGAAGCCTCCAATAAACCCTAAACAGGTTCGGGTGTTATTAGGAAATACAGGGTACTATAGGAAGTTTATTCGACATTACTCATATATGACCTACCCCCTAGAAGAACTACTCAAGGATGATATAGAGTTTAAATGGACGGAGGAATGCCAAATCTCCTTCGACAAACTGAAGAGAAAACTGGTCGAAGCCCCCATACTTAAATTCCAAATTGGTCGATCAAATTCCATGTGCATATCGATGCATCAGGAATAGAAATTGGAGCTATCCTGACTCAACCAAGAGACGATGGAATGGACTACCCTATAGTTTACAGTAGTCGAAAACTAAATAAGGCTGAAAGGAACTATTCGACCACCGAACGGGAAGCCCTAGGAATGGTCTTTGCACTTCAGAAATATCGACACTACCTATTAGCTAACCCCTTCATATTTTACACCGACCATCAAGCTTTGAAGTACCTCGTAAACAAACCCCTTCACGATGGTAGAATCTGTCGATGGCTCTTACTGTTCCAAGAATTTGAATTTGAAGTAGTTGTCCGACCAGGGAAGCTAAATGTTGGACCCGACCACCTATCCCGAATCGACACAGGAGAGGAACCGACTGGAATCAATGACGAACTACCAGATGCACATCTATTTCGTATAGAAGCAGTACCAGAAGAACTAGAGGAAATTGCTCAGTTCCTAGAAACAGGTCAGGCACCAAAAGGTCTGAACACTAAAAAGAAGCAAATCCTAGCTATGAAGGCTGCCCCCTACAGCCTCATCAACGGATTTCTATACAAAATGGAGTTAGACGATGTTCTTAGAAGATGTGTCCTTGCCCATGAACGAGAGCAAATAATGCATGAAGCACACTACGGACCAGTAGGAGGACACTTTCAGGCCGACACAACTGCTAAAAAAATTCAACAGTCTGGATTATGGTGGCCAACGCTTCATAAGGATTGTAAAACCTTTGTTAGTCGATGTGACAGATGCCAAAGACTTGGTCAACCACTGTAGAGTACAGAAATGCCCCTGATCTCTATAAACCCTAGTCTTACATTTGAAATCTAGGCTATAGACTTCATAGGACCATTCCCTGTCCCAGCCCGACGATCAGGAGCAAGGTATATCATCACTGCAGTAGAATATGTTACTAAATGGGCAGAAGCTGAAACTGTCGACACATGTTCAAGTGAAGTAGCTGCAAAGTTCATTTATGAAAATATTATTACTCGATTTGGATGTCCACTTACACTGATCAGCGACCAAGGATCACACTTCATTAACAAAACAATCAAAAATTTAACCGACAAGTTTCATATCGACCACTGACGTAGTACAGCATACCATCCTCAGTCGAACGGTGCGATTGAAGCTTTCAACAAAACATTGACAAAAGGACTAACTAAAATCTGCAATACCGACAAAGATGATTGGGATGAGAAAATTCCCGCAGTCTTATGGGCATACAGGACTGCTTATAAACGGTCGGCCGATCAAACACCCTTTCGACTGGTATATGGACAAGAAGCAGTCATCCCTCTACACTTCAGACAACAGACACCTATAGTTGCACAACTACTACATGTCGATATCGAGCATGCAAGGAAGGATCGACTATTCCAACTCAGTAAGCTGGAAGAACATAGAGTTATGCTATTCAACACCAGGAAATTCACAAACACCAGCAGAAAGCATGGCACGACCGTAACATCAGGAACAAGAACTTATCGGTCGGTGACCGTGCTTTGCTCTATAACA
>LPNX010728758.1:0-113938 GCA_001517045.1 Pseudotsuga menziesii | reverse complement strand
CGTACATGGTCGAAGAAATACATCCCAATGGGTCGGTCCGACTAAAAACATTGCAGGGCCTGGTATTTCGGAAGCTTGTTAATGGAGCCCGACTTAAACGGTACAGGGCCTAAAAAAAAAAAAAAATCATATAACGGTCTTAACTGACACCAAAAACTACATAAAAAGTTATAAATAGTCCACAAATCAACACAATACACTCATAAAACAACCATCATGACAGCCACTCACCCCTTCGACAACCGACTTCATTTCCATCGACCATCTTCATCGACCGACCATGTCGACCGTTCTCACCACCGACACCGACCGTCGACCTGGAGCGTCCCATCCCACATTAATGGCCTCGAGCCCCACCCCAGATTCATGAAATCGCACTCGAGTGTTGCAGTTGGCCTGTCAAGTCCGCCATTAATTCACCCAGTTCGACAATCCACCCCACCCGCACCTATAAATAATGGACATTCCACAGTTCATTCACCACACCACGTCCCTACAGAGCATTCGAACTCCCAGTCGACTAAAACTTGCGAACCTTGTAAGAATTCCGACTAGTCTGTTCAGTCAGAAACCATGGCACCCAAACGCACCAGAGCTGCGGCTAAGGCCCAAGAACTTCAGGCAGCAGACTCACCCTTACTCCAGCGACTAAAACGAATCCAAAACGCGAAAGTCCAGGAGGGTCCGTTTCAAAAGCTATGGACGGATATTCAAGAATGGGCATTTGAAGACCGACGAATCACCCAGGAGGCTGAGAAAGTTAGGCATAGCACCATATATGCTTATGCAAACGCACCTCTCATGGCCAGCTTCACTGGTACGAAGGAAGCCGCGGTCAAATTCATTATCAGTCGTTACCACAACGACCGATTTTACTTTGACCAACCGGTCAACATCACTGGAGATGTTATCTCCTGACTTACTGGTTTGTCAAACCAGGGTGACCCGGTCCCCATTGGGATCAAGGAAGGGCTAGTCGAATGCCTTACAGGTTCGGCGTCGGGTAAACACTTCAAGGGTTTGATGATCAGTCAGATCGACGAACGAACACCACAGATCGTGGCGAAAATCATCGCCATTACTCTCACCTTGGCTGGTCGCAGCAGTAACCTCAAACTGGAAATGCTAGACGCCATCGACAAAATTGCAACTGACGGACGAATCTTCAGATGGGAAGACTACCTCGCAGACTTGGTCAAAACCATATGCGAGCGCTGTCAGGAAATAGGAGGTATTATCAAATTCCCCTCCTTAATATTTTGGATTGTTATGTACTGTATATGCCCAGAAGGCAGTCCCGTCTTCCGAGAGCCGACTAGATTCGAGATGCATAGGTTCAAACCCTTTTCCCAAAAAGGAACTGTGCATGAACTAAACCAAGGCAAGGTATTTCTGGAAAACTGGTTCCAGCAGCTTAAGCTGCAAACGACAAGGTGGAGGGTGCCCCAGAACATCCGACGACACCTCCCAGCTGACTCACACATTCAGCTGGAGCTCAACCATACATCAGTATGGTCCTCAAACACTCAGGATTCAAATGCCAGGGACCTTGACTACTATCCCACAGTCGACCAGATATTTCGAGAGCTGTCTAAACAAGCAAAAACCAAAATTCAAGTCTCGGAGGCTGCAAAACAAGTCGACTTCTCTATAGTCGAACCTCTGACCGACCAGGAGAAGGAGGAAGATTACGAGTTGCACTTGTATAATAGCACCTTTGTGACGCAGGATACTCCGGCCGGCACTCCTGGTCGGGTGCACTTAATAGTGAAGCACCCGAATGCACCAGTAGTTGACCTCCCGTCGACTGAACAACAACAACAAACACCAGTACAAACACTCCTAGCAGTGCAACAGACAGTTCCCCTGACCCCAATAGTACAACAGTCAGCAGCTGCCGACTCTCTGCAGACCCCGACAGGAGAAGTCGCGGAAGACGACCCTGAGTATGCTGTGTCGCGCAGCGTGATTAAAAAACTGGCCAAAGAGATAGCCGTCGCCAGAAGGAAGATCAAGCTACAGAAACGATAGCAAGGCAAGGGCAAGCATAAGCTTGTCCTTGCTGACTCCACCGACGACGACGAAGAACTAGCAGCAACAGCACTCGACATTGTCGAAGATGCCCGGGCTAATAAGGTAACTGTTGAAACCCAGTTTCAACGCTTTATTGAAGCAGGAGCTCCGGAGGGTCGACCCAAGAAACCCAAAACTCAGTCGACACCTGAAAATATAGTTGACCTTGTGTCGACCCCTCCACCTCCATCTCCGACCACCATAGTCGAGGAGAAAGCATCATTACAGCAGGCTGCCATTTCCCCAGAAGTATTTGAAAGAGTTATCCCGGAGGCACTCAGGGCCATGGCCAGCACGGACGCTGAACTCAAAGCCTTCTTTCAAACGCTACCTGCAATATTCCAGTTAGCCCAAACAATAAACACAACAACACCCCTGAAAGCCAACAGCAAGATATATGCCCAACAAACAACAGTATTTACAAGGATCCATGACAGTGGCGACATAGCAGGGAATGAACAGACCTTCACCGACTACCAACTCCCACCGGAAGAAGACATTATGTCTTCCAAACAAATTTCCCAACACCATTCTCCATCACCACCAGGATCAGGAAACCCTTCCTCCCCACCTTCACCACCATCATCTCCACCACCTACACCACCGCCTGATTCATAGCCGAAACCACCACCAGCTTCACAGCCGAAAGTGGATATACCACCTCCTCAACCACAAAAACCCCCGACCACTGAACCACCCCCTCAGCCACATGCACCTTCGACTTATGTTCCACCTTCCACTTCTGCAAGCCCTCAAGACAAGCCAACAGAACAGCAACAGGAGACCACAGAACCGACCTCTACTACTGCAAGTACTCAGGAGCACGATGCTGAAAAACAAAAGAAACAAACAGACCAGCATCGACCCTCCAGGCTATGGATAAGTTTAAAAGATGCCAGTTCGTTGACCGACACAGAGGTCGGCCAACTGCTAAACACCCTAGCAAGAGAAGCAAAGAAGAGGACACAAACAGTAAAGAAACTAAGGAGGCTGAACAGGTCGAGTTTCTTGGCAAGTGTAGGTCTCATGTACAGACTGTTACCCCAGGACCTGTCGAACCTGCTACCGACCGACCACTGCAGAGAGCATATCAGCTGTTTGAAGGTTTGGTGTCGACCATACAGACCCACCTCCAAGAGACTAAGGCCGGACAAAAAGAAGAAACTGCCCGACTGCTTCTGACTCAGCACACAGCATTCTCGGAGGCTCACAAACTTCTACAAGACCACATGGAGGAATCCATTGTAACTGAGGAAGTACTCTGAGATTGGCCTACTCATTATGGGCAGGTCTATACTTAGATGAGGCAGACAAGACAAGGCATTCAGGCCTTGGAAGGAAGGAAGTCGACTGAGACAGAACTGAGGCAGACCATCGAGGAACAAATAGTGATGGAAAACACTAAGCTGTAGAAGATGGAACGTGAGGCACACCAGTGGGTTCAGCAAGCCCTTCCCAACTTGGAGAAAGTCGACAACATCTGTCCGCAGATGAAGAGACTCCTTGATGCTGCGGAAGAACACAATCAGCTGCTGGGCCCCAACATGGAAAATATTGCAGAAATGGCCATGGCAGAGAAGATGTCGGTACTCTCAAATCTTACTACTCTGACCATCGACATTCAGAAAGCGTTGCAGAGATGGACAGACTTTCAACATCAACTTGCCATCACAGCACCAGCAATAGTCGAAGTCTTTGTGCAGAAAATACCAACTATTCGCCTGCACAGCCCACCTCAGTAGCAGTCTCCTTTTGCAATCTATTTTTGCACTTCTAAATCTATTTTTTTACCTCCCTCTTTCTTCGGGATGAAGAAATGTTTTGTTTGTGGGGGAGATGTAGAAGGAGCAAGTCGACATAAGTCGACTTGAACGAAGACCGACTTAGTCGATCAGCCGACTAAGTCGAGAGACCGACTACGTCGGTCGGCTGAGTAAACACAGTAGTTAGTCTGTTAACTAATAGTTGTGTCGATTCACCGAACCGACGGGTCGTTACTTTTAAAACTGATTGTAAACTGTATATATTAGGCTGTTGAGCCACACAAGAACTAAGTTCAGTTCTTGGCTTTGTATGAACTATTGAATAATATAATCTGTTTATCCTATCTTCTCTTGTCTCTTGTCTCTGTGTATATTTCTGTATATTTTTGTATGTATTATTGGTAACCTTATGTGATCTGTGAGATTACAACAATGCTCATCTGGGAATGAGTCTTCTACAATGGCTACATCTTCCTCTACTGGAAATTCTGCAATCATGCTCAGCAAAAAGTAAGGATTTTTTGGATTTGGCGGATTGAAAATCTAAGTCAAACTCTTGAAGAATGACTATCCATTTGTTGAATTTTCCTCCAACTAGCCATTGGGATAAAACGTATTGAAAAGGATTAACATCTACCACTACTTTCATGGTCCTCACTAAGATGTTGTGATGCAACCTCTGAACAACACACCACTTCCAAGGAAAACTTCTCGATGTGGGAATACCTAAGTTCAGGGCCCGCTAAAACACAACTGAGATAGTAGACGACATGCTCTTAGAGCTTATCATCCTCCTGGACTATTACTACCCCTATGGTTGACTCAGATGTAGCCAGATACAATATAAAATCCCAAGAGTAATATGGCAAATGCAATAATGGTGCCGACAACAAAGATTTTTGTAATGCTGTTATAGTGGATTTCACCACTCCAGGTGAATCACACTTTGTATGGCCTTCCCCTGTCCCGCTGCAGACTCTTTAGACCCCATGGACCATATTTTATCCTTTGACGTTACCTTGATTATCCCTAAAAACTATATAAAAGATGATATACGCGGCTTTTTCCCTGATAACCGCATACATACGCGGGTTTGACTCCTATAACCGCATACATCGGGATGTGTGCATAAGTCCAAATCATTTTGGTGTTTTCCTTGACTTGGATCTGACTCATTCGACTCCTGGCCTTCCATATTCCTTGAGATCGCTTGGATTCGACCCTTCATTATCCCTTGTGAAGCTATATAAGGAACCCCTTGGTACATTGAAGGCATATAGAGAGATTGAGAGCAACTAAACTATAGTCCATTGTAGTCGGAATTTGTGCTTGAGTCTACATCCCTTTGTCCCTTGGAGCACTGTTGTGTTCTTCCCAAGCTTTCCTTTTGCTAGTGAGCTTACTATTGTGAGATGGAGGATTTAAGTGGTGGAGGCCCAAGTGGGGGATTCAGTTTCTCTGGTTCGCAGACGTGCCGTCAGAGGTTGTATCTATCTTGTAATCTCTGATTTATATTAATAAGAACTATCTTTTCCTGTCCAATGATGTGTATTTGATTAAATATTGTATCCATTGGAATATGTCAAATGCTTTTACATTATTGATTATATATGCTAGAATAGATCTAACACCATGATATATAGTATGATTGTATTGTTTACTTGTTGTTGAGGAAGTGTTATATCAATTCAAGCAGAATATTGGAAAGCTCAACGGGGAACTACTTCAACCGTCCGGAATAAGGTATGAGGTCTGATCCTTTAGTGTTAGACATTTTATTTCTATTGCATATTGGGAAAGATTGATTTTTGGAGTCAAATCTGTCTGTTGTGGTACCCCAAGCCATAGGAATTTCTCTCCGTAACATAATTGGAGACTCCGCTGGGGAGTTCCTAGTAGTTTTCCTTTAAGGGTGATTTTCTTGGCATTTAATGTATTTGAATTGCTCTTTCTCTCTTGTTTCTGTGTTGGGTCTAGGGGCATGTATGCCTGGTAAAGTCTGATTGGAGTGAATTTTGTCTCAGCCTGTCTGTTTGCCTTGTTATATGCACCTTTTCTTCCTGTATGCGGGTTTTTGATTTACAGTCGCGTATACACGCGGTTTCCTCTGGGATTTTCGCGTATACACGTGGGTTTACTGCGAAAAGTCACGTATACCCTGGATTTTTCCATTTTGTGGAATTTAATTGGTTGCTGGGTGAAAGATGTTAGTTGCTGAGTCTCCTTTGGCACTGCCTGAGTCTTTTTTGACCTCTGGTTCTAACTAGAAATGTTTTTCTTTAGCCTAAATTTTTTTTTAGGAAAGTTCTTGTCATGGCATTTTCGATTTTTTGTTTGAGATTAGTGCATTAGAGTTCTTTTACCTTAGTGCTTTGCTGGGATGCTGTTTATGTGTGCTTGCAGAGTTTGGGGGTGGTAGAGTCATTCTTTTTCTTTTTACATCTCTTATATTTTCAAAAAATCCAAAAACATTTGCTTATCATGATGCATTCCATTTTGCACTTTGCATTGTACTTGCACTAGATCTAGATTTGCTTTGGAGTACTAGTTAGGACTTCATATAGGAAAATTTACATTCATCATTTGAAGAAAAATTGTGCATTTCACGTAGTACGCATACCCTGTTTACATGGACACAATGCATTTGCATTGATTGTTACGGTGTGCATTTTACTTCTTGTTGCGTCATAACACCACTAGTTGCACGACCATATCCTATTTTTGAGTAATAAAGCCAACTAAAATCAATGCTAATTAAAATAAATTACACTCTTTTCTTTTCTAGGGTGCACCAACAAGCTTAGGTTTTAGGATCTTGGAATAGTTCATTGTAAGTTAATTCTCCAAGATCACTAAACAACAACATTTAGGTGTCTGTCCAGGGAGTGTGTGAAATCCTTGGTATAACCATTGTTCTCAGGATCCTCCTCTCAAACGGGAGTCAAGCATGAAGCAGTGTGAGCGGTTATTGATTGGGATGACCCCTAGTCATAACTGAGTAGCACCGGCGATATTGCCAGGATTGTATTCATATCTGGGGACTCTTTCGAGAGTTTCAGGCTTTGCTACCCTGCCCATACGGTTAATCCCTCCTGCAACTGTCTGCCTTAGCTTTGATTATATTGAGGTGACCTTAGTGACCTTACCTAGGATATCGAGGGGGTACTTGTAGAGGTTATTCTGCATGTGTCCCGGCCAGGTTGGGGTCAGACAGCACAGTCGCTATACGCGTTGAAGCTGAGGGCCACAATAATTGGTTACATACCTCTGCTTGTTGTGTATGGGAGTCTCGGGCCTCTCCTAGTCGAGACATACCTGCTTCATTCGGGAGATCACTTATCCAAACCTTGTTTGCTTGCATTTGGCTTTACATTTTATTAGTGATTGCTTTGTGCACGCTAGTTGGCATAGGGTTTACGTAAATAGAGAGTCTTTGCTTTTTGTTGAGTCATTGTGGATTCGAGTGCGGTTCCGCGTCGTTCTCATTGGTTAGCAGGACTTCCACCTTCCACTTCTCCTCCTCCTTTGGGAGAGAGACCTAGACTGTCCAGGAAGACTATGTCACACACTGATTCACACACCATGGAGGATCATTCAGAGACTGTTCCTGAGCCACCACCTCCCATTCCTATTGACGATGGGGAACTTACTCCTACATACGATCCTTCACCTGACCTAGCTGAGTTCGGTCCCATGATTTCCTAGATAGGATATTTGCATGATAGACATACTCACCCTAGGGCTGATTCCCCATTGACACGTTACTGGTATGGAATGCCGGAAGATGCTGAGACTCACTTTGAACCTACCAGCACTAGCTACGGTAGTTATGCTACGACTAGTTTTCCTATGCACGATTTGACATTTCATGTCGAATCCGACATTGAGCCTAGCAATATGCCTGGGGGAAATCCCATTCCTTACCTTGCATAGAGGTTTGGGAGTACTAGTCACATTGCACCTTCCATCCCAGTGGTGGAAGCTACATCTTATCCACCTCCTAGGTCTAGGGTTAGTGATCCGATTAGGATACCAGGTCCGAGAAGAGTGACGATAGGCACTAGTACATATCTTATTATGGAGATTCCTTCGTCCTCGGTTACGAGTTCTTCAAATGTACATCCTCCACCTTATCCACGTTTTCCTTCGAGTCGATATATGGCTACGAGTCAGGTCCGTACTGTGGTTACTAGGCCAATTGTGTCTCAAGTTCATATACCACCCACTGCTTTAGGAGGCTATATTCACCCTTCTAGTATGTATGTATTCACCCTTGTAACATCTGGTGAATATATACCTACTTCGGGTATGTATGTTCCTCATTTCAGAGCTTATATTCCTACTTATGGAGTGTCCCATGGGACATCGCATCCGATGACCTATGGACCTTATTACGGTCCGTAGTATGGACAGGTCTCTTCACCTTACGGAGGTGGGTATCAACAACCTGCTTACTCTCCAAATTATGGCTTTGTAGCTCCTACTAGTCAAGGTCCACCTTACTATGGTACTTCCACGTCACCTTATATAGGTCAGACAGGAGGAGGACACTATGGACAAGGCCATGGTGGTGCTCAAACCTATGTGAACCAGGGAGCGGTCCATCGACCTCATCATGATAAGCTCCCTTTCCTTGCAACGCTTAACCTTCCTGACTTATCGAGACTTACGAATGATCCCATGGCTCATGACCTGGCTTGGCCGACTGTCCCTACCAAGCTTCCTTCAGACATACCTAAGTTCAAAGGCAAACCAGGAGAGGATCCGAGCAAACACGTTACCACGTTTCACCTTTGGTGCTCTTCGAATTTGTTACATCAGGACTCAGTCCACTTGCGACTATTTCAACACACCCTCACAGGGCCTACGGTGAAATGGTATATAGAGTTAACAAAGGGATCTTTTACCTTATTCGATGATCTTGCGATGACTTTTCTTAATCACTTCCAGCTACCAATGCGTTATGACGTTGGTACTAAACTCTTGTCGACATTTCGGCAAGATAAAGCCACCCATATTTCTGATCATATTCAGGAGTGGCATAGATGGAAGAGATTAATTAAATCCTTTATACCGCCGGAGTTCCTTCTCAAGTGGTTCGTCAAGTCTTTATTGCCATATATCGCGAAGGATGTTTCGACATCCGGAGTGCAGAATGAGGAACAAGCGATCTTTAGGGTGCAGGAACTGGACTTGATTTATGCTCAGTCCAGTTTGTTGTATGAGATTATTGCCAATGCTCCTCATTCTAGTTTCGATCCCAAGGTCAAACCTGGACCACATGCCGATGGCATTGTGGGTTGTGCAAGTGCGAAACCTGCAGATTCAGTTGCAAAACAAGTTAGTCAATTGTCACTCAACCAATCTGCTTCGGGACAAGCTACGGCTTCGTCTCAACCCACCCAAATGGTGAGTGTACTTTCTGTGCAATCGTCAGACCAGAAGGGCAACCAACAACCCGGAGGGAATAAGAAAAAGGGTAAGAATAATAATCGAAAGGGTGGGAATAAGAATGAGAATGCTTCCAATCATGACAAGAATGGTCAGAATGCTAGTGGGGACAAGCAAGCAAAATGAAAGGTTAAGTTCCCTTGCAAGATATGTAAGGATGATCACCTCACTTACTTGTGCCCTAGAATTGATGAAGCTTTGAGACTCTTAGCACAAGGCCCAGCTGTGCTAATGAACCCTTTACCGCATAACCAGAATATGAACTCGAAGTCCCAGGAGCAATCTAGTGAGAATGATCCACCAGAGGCTAGTGCTCGTGGGTGCATTAACATGGTCTGTGCTACCAAGGTTGTGACTCATGCGAAAGATTATGGATCATCACAACCCAACCCAGGCAAAGAACCCGATCCACCAGGAACTCCTTTGCACATTGAGAAACCTGCGGATAAACCTGAAGTTGCACCTCACATTCCTAAGGGGGTACTTAAGTGCTTGGGGCATAATCCAAATGCTCGAGCCACCCAGAATTATTCAGTTGTCGAGGATTTGGGCCATACTTCTTGTGCGATGTCTGCATTGGAAGTGCTTCAGATTTGTCCTTCGCAAAGGAAGGCTTTGCTTTCTCCTCTTGGTGTGAACGGTGATGATTCTTCCTCAGTGATAAAATTTGAAACCGCAGGTCATCAGCCTCTCTTTCCCTACTATGTGTCACTTTTAGTACACGTAGAATGTCTTAATATGATCGTCAAGCGCACTGTGATTGACGAGGGCACTGCTGCATGTGTGATGTCTTTGTCCTGTTGGAAGGGTCTTGGTTCTCCTGAGTTGTCTAAGTCAGCGACTATGTTAACTGCTTTTGATGGGAGATCTTTTAGGCCGCACGGGATTATTCCTTCCCTTAAAGTCCGTTTGGGAGGGAAGACCATTGCGATAGAGGTTGAGGTGGTTGATGCACCCCTTGACTACAATCTCTTGCTGGGTCGGAACTGGATGTATAGTATGCAAGCCGTTGCGTCTTCCGTGTTTCGCGTTGTATGATTTCCACATAACGGGAAGATTGTAATTATTGATCAAATGGCATTCAACAATTCCCCTGTTATTGCATCTTCTGGGACTTCGGTTCCGGTCGTTGAGCACTCTCAGCCGACAACTGGGAGTGTGGGTGTAGGCATGTATCCATCCCTTATGGGGAGCTTTAGTTGTCCTGCACCGGTCCTCATGATAGGATCTCATTCTGATAAGGCTTCGTCTTCTACGACCTCAGTGTATTTTCGCACGACTCATATGGAAGATCCTTGGATTCTTCCTACACTAAGCATTTCGCGTGAGCCTGTCGAGACCAACGTGCCGCTTCCTGCAACCATGATAGCTTATCAATCCAATCTTATGGATGTTGCAGAGCCTTGTTCTTCTTCTTCACGGACGGAAGAAGAAGACTCCTATGTTCTACCTGCATGGGCAGTACAGTCTTCTCATGCCCATGATTGCTTGGATATGGTTTTCCATTCAGATGAAGCGATTATCGAGGCTATGTCGGGTGTTGAGCCGCCATGGGAGGAACTTCACCATAGATCATATTTCCTTCCACCACTTGACCGTTTGGAGCATGAGGATTATAGGGAGATTCTTAGTCAGAGAGTTGGTAGCCCCATGATTCCATTAAGCTCTCCTGGTCAGATGGCTGATGGGAACATGGCGAACATATCTTCCACGATTGTTATCAACATCTCTAGAAATCCTGGCACCATTGAGAATGTCTATATTGGGGCGGATTGTTCCCAAGCTGAGATTCTCGAATATACCGAGCTATTCAAGGAATTTCATGATGTTTTTTCTTGGTCTTATGATGAGATGCGAGGTATTGACCCTCGGATTGTCGAACATGAGATTAAGACTTACCCCAATGCTAAGCCTGTTCGACAACGTTTACGCGCCGTGAATCCTAGGAAAGCACCCGCCATTAAGGTAGAGATAGAGAAGTTGTTGAAATCCAGTTTCATCTATCCCGCTCCCTTGACGGAGTGGGTTTCAAACCCTATTCCGGTGGATAAGAAGCAGGGAGCGATCCGAATATGCACTAATTTCCACGATTTAAATCGTTCCTATCGTAAGGATAACTTCCCCACACCATTTATAGATCATATTTTGGATGAGTGTGTGGGTAGCGAGGTGTTCTCCTTTATGGACGACTTTTCCAAGTATAATCAGATCCAGATTAAACCTGAGGACCAACACAAGAATGCATTTATTTGTCCTTGGGGAACGTTTGCATATCGAAAGATGCCTTTCAGCCTTAAAAACATCGGAGCTACATTTCAGCGGGCAATGACCTTGATTTTCCACGATCTCAAGTCTATTATTGAAGTATTTTTGGATGACCTCGCTGCCCATTCTCGTATGAGAATGCATCATTCTTATCACTTGAGGTTGGTTTTCGAAAGATGCCAGCACTATTCGGTTCGATTAAATCCTCATAAGTGCATCTTTTGCGTAAATTCAGGTCGTTTATTAGGATTCATTGTTTCAAAGGAGGGCATAAGAGTCAATCCCTTAAAGGTTGAGGCAATACTTCAGTTGTCTCCCCTGAAGAATATTCATCATCTTCAGTGTTTGCAAGGTATGGCAAACTTCTTGCGAAGATTTGTGGTCAATTTTGACAATTTGACTAGAGGCTTCATGCGTCTCTTGAAGAAGGATATTCCCTTTTAATGGGATGAGCGAGCCCAGGAGTCCTTCGATGCACTTAAGCGAGCCCTAGCATCGGCCCCAGTGATTAGTCCTCTGGATTATAGCCGTGATTTCATATTATATGTGGCCGCATATTTAGAGATGATTGGTATGGTATTGGTTCAGGAGGATGAGGAGCTCCAGGAGCATTTCATATATTATCTGAGCCGAAACATTATTGATGCAGAGATTCGTTATTCTCATGTCGAGAAGCTTGCTTTAGCGACTGTACATGCGGTTCAGCATTTGAGACATTATATCCTCCTTTTCCAGACCTCGGTTGTGGCCCATGTCAATCCATTTCAGTTCGTCCTCACACGAAGGATGATTGGGGGAAATTATAATAAATGGATTGTCATCCTACAAGAATTCGATCTCGAATTTGTTTCGGCAAAGTCGAAGAAATCGTTAATTTTTGCAGAGCTTATATCAGATTTCCTGAGCGAGGCTGAGGAATCAGTTTGTGAAGATATGTTTGTTGATGAAAACATATTCTTAATCTGAACATCTGACCCATGGTATGGAGATATCATAGTATATCTACAAACACAGAGGACCCCTTCTCACCTCTCGCGAGATGAACGGCGACGATTACGTCATGTCTCTAAGAACTACCTTATAGTGGACAATACTTTGTACCGCCATGGGGTAGATTCCATTTTACGACATTATTTAACTCATGAGGAGGCTGAGGTTGTGCTGAATGATTGCCACAGAGGGGCGTGTGGTGGTCATTTATCTAGGTTTTCTATAGCTCAAAAGATTTTGAGAGCGGGTTATTTCTGGCCGTCGATCTTTAAAGATTGTGTTGATGCGGTCAATAGGTGCCACCCTTTCCAGGTGTTTACACGAAATATGCGCTTGAAACCTGCCCTAGTACATCCCATTATCACTGCCGTCCCTTCACCAAGTGGGGGCTCGATTTTATGGATTGCAGCCCAGCTTCGGCTGGGGGGCACCATCATATTATAGTGGCTGTGGATTATTTCATGAAATGGGCTAAGACAATGCCTACAGTAAAATCTGATGGTGAGACAGCCGCTCACTTCGTATTCAACCAAATCATTACTCGATTCGAGATTCCGAAAGAGCTTGTCACTGACCATGGCTCGCACTTTCAGAACCGTATGATGGAAGAGTTGGCATCCAAGTGTGGGTATAAGCAAGAGCACTCCTCTTCTTACTACCCCCAAGCGAATGGACAGGTTGAAGCAGTGAATAAATCACTTAATTCCATTTTCCAATGAACCATCGTACAAAGCAAGACGAATTGGCATATTATGTTGTACCCTGCTTTGTGGGCATATTGAACCGTGGTTAAGACTGCCACCGGTTTATCTCCATATCAGCTTGTACATGGAGTGGAGTCGATATTGCTAGTTGAATGCGAGATTCCTTCATTGAAGCTAACTGTGGAACTCTTACCAGACACTTCACCTTTGGAGGAGCGTTTGGTCCACCTTGAACAACTTGATGAGCAGCGTCGAGATGCCTTGGTGGCTCTAGAGGTTAATAAACATCGCGTTAAGGTCCAATACGACAAGTTTGTCCATCCAAGAGTGTTTAGTGAAGGAGACTTGGTCCTTTTGTGGGATCAATCGAAAGAACCCTTGGGGGCAGGGAAATTTAATCCTATGTGGCGTGGTCCTTACGTGGTCAAGTGTGTCTTAGAGAAGGGTGCCTATGAGTTAGTCGATTACGAAGGCATAGCTTTGGCAGAGCCTAGAAATGGGCTCTATCTCAAAAAATACTATGCATGATCTTTAGCCAAGGCTGCTTGTTGTATATTATTGTACAACTTTGCGTAGTTAGGTCTTTTTTATCATGATTGGGTTTGTGATTAGTTTCCATTTCTTGTGGCAGATGTCAATGGAATCTTCCACCTACATAGGATTCGTGGATGGTGCAAGCCGTCACACTCAACACTCAGCCTCTGCTACTTGGGTGATTTATACTCCTATGGGTCAGGTACTATCTTCAGGAGGTGTATGTATATGGCCATCTTCCAACAATGTTTCTGAATATAGTGCCGTTATCGAGCTTCTACGCGATGCCATTTCACATGGCGTTCTATCTCTTGAGGTACGTCTTGATTCGGAGTTAGTAGTGTCACAGCTCAATGGTTTGTACCATGTTAGAGATCCAACGTTATTCAGAAGATTCTTACGTGTGAGATTGTTAGAATGACAATTTGACAGTATTACATATATACACATTCCAAGAAATGATAATCAAGTTGCTGACTCATATGCTAACTACGTGTTAGATTGGCATTTGTTTCATTCATAATAAATTAACCACAAACATTTTTACACATGTAAATAAATAAACAGATCACCATAAAACGTTTTTATATATATATAAAATGTGGTAATACATAGTGTCATATACAAAAGTGGAGCTTTCAAAGCTTCCATCATATAATACACGGTCGTACAAAACATATGCACTCCCAGGTGTCTAATCCTGTGGAGGGGGAGGGTTGTGATCATGATACATCACTACGGCTCTAGCTAGCCATCAGAATAAACGCACCCATGCATGTGGCACACCCACCACCTGTCGTTGTATGGCCTCAGGCAATTCATCGACTTGCGCCATGGGAACCCTGTGAGTCAGTCGCACGAAGTTGGTATGAATTCCCTGGAGCATCCGCTCTGCATCCGCACCTGTGATTTCATCCCCTCTTCACCTCCATCTATGACGTGGGAAGCCCTCTGGTCGCCATGATCCTACATCTGCACATGAATGGTAGATGTCACTATGTGTTGTCACGCAAAAACATGTCTTTTTGATTCCATATAATCAAGAAAATACAAAAAAATTAAATAACTTTAAAAACTTTAAAAAGAGTGAGAGTCGAGATTCGGTACCTATCTCTCTGTATGCCGATCCTGGTGGCAGTGGCATGTTTGGATCACCCCAAAAATATATCTCTCCATAGGGGTAGTCATCTATGGCAACAATCTGTCATCACCACCATGGAAAGAAGTCAGCTAGATATGGGTTGGCCACCCTACCACCCCCTAGTCTGCGCATAGCATCTACCCAACGTCGTTGGGCCGTATCTCAAACCCCGTGGAGAGGAACATCCACTCTAGGGCTCAATCCTAGAACACGCTCGAAGAAAAATGTGCTCAATATGCTACTGAACCCGAAGTTCCGTATCCTGCCTGCCTTACACTCACTGAGCTGATGTTTCATGTTGCTCAGTAGCATAGTACTCCAGTCATATATGGTCAGTCTCATACACTCCACCGCATAGTACATCAGTTGCCGCGAGGCCTGATGGAGTGAGGCTAAGCCTGCTATCCTACCCAGCGTCAGTAGTATGGCCTTTAGGCCCAACACTTATATAGCATTGGTGGGGACTTGGATCCCCACCTTCTCAGTATCTGGGTAGTAGTACACAGCTATGTACTCATTGATAGTAAGCCCACCACCTGGCCCACCTCGGGAACGAAGGTTCACCACCTCCCCTCGTCTAGATAGACCTATGATGAAGTATATGTCTTCCACCTCTATAGTGAGAGACATCCCATCTATCCTAAAGGACTCTAAGTCTGGATCCCAATAGTTTACCAGCATCTCTAGCAGTCTTGGTTTGGCCCTCAAGCCACCAAGGCACCAAAAATTGTAGAGTCCACATCTTCTTAGAGCTTGTTGAGCCATCACGTCAGCCCTTACATCTTCCTCTACTTCACCATGCTCGCGCTCTCTCCATTCTAGCACTATCCTGCATGAGAAAATTACCCAATTGTCCATTAGATTCTTGTGACTCCATTTGCGCGGCATCATACGCGACTGTTTTGAAAATAGCCACATATGTACGCGGTTTCTAGCCTCTTTTCCACGTATAGCCAGCACTATACGCGAAAAAAGATTCGATACCCGTGTGGGCCACAGCGCTCATGTAGAATTGGCCTGAACTACCTCATTTTACCATGAAAATCAACAAAAATTATAATGAAATGCATGAGGAGAGCATGAGTAACTACCTGGAAGAAACGGTTGTGAATTCTGCCGGCTGGATCTCCTGGAATTTGCAATTGAATATCAGAGCTCCAATGGGTAAAACTTTCAAATGATTTATATTTTTTACTATTTATAGAAAATTTTTCAAATATTTGAAAATTTTTACCCCCTTTCCTATAGTTTTGACAGTTTCTAACCATTATGGACCGTTTCTGACATAATTTGTGATGTAGAGGACCGTTTTCAGTGCCGTTTCAACCTTTGGATTGACCCGTTCGTACTGATCTTAGGTATAACGTCTATACTGGCATATAGGTTAGGTTCACCACCATTTGCATTTTGCATGACCTTAGGTACGAACCCACTCTATTATGTCACGGAACCTTCTTGCTGCTTTAGAAGTGGCATGATGTGAGTGGTAGAGCTTCACCTCACATGGGTACCCTAGTTAGTGCCTTATTTGCATTTGGTGCCCATGCCGACGTTTTCTCCTTTAGGGTGTGGGAGTCCGTTGTATAGTATTGCCATGACATTTAGCAAGAGCCTCATACTCCTCTTGATCTTATGCTGGCCCATTTCCCTCTGGACTCCCCTTATGTCAAGTTGTGAATGCATTATCATGAGCTTTTCCTGCCTTATTTGAGCTTTATACTATCTCCCTTGACATTGCGTTTCATCCATATAGCCCGAGCTTGTCTCATGTCTAGCCATGTAGAGCCATTTTTATATCCTTCACAGCTTGATTCCCTTTTTACCGGGAGGGGATTTTCCCTGAGTGTCGATATCCTACACATGTATCCTTGCATTCAGGATAGGTATGTTCCACTGCTTGGAACTAGTTTGTTTTCTCTGATGACACTCATCTCTTCCTAGTTTGTAACTTTAAATCTAGTTTATTCTTTTTTCAAGCTTTTCAAATAACTGAAAAAGTCCAAAAAAAAATCAAAAAACCAAAAAGCCGGACAAGGAAAGATGTTATCTTTGGCAGCTGTCGAGTCGTGTCGCCTTCAAACAGAGCACTGTATATCACATCCATTGGTTCGGTTATAGTTTGACTTAGGAGCTGTACTCATTTATCTGAGTTTATCTCCACCGACTGGTTAAGATTCCAGTCCCTATGGAGCTGATGTTGATGCCTCTTGTGTCACAGAGATGTCCCAGTTTGTATATCGAGTCTATGCTACCTTCATTCAGTCACCATACACTGTTATGCTCTTGTTCAAATGAAGTTGAAACCTGTGTCGGCCATTCCTCAGTTATCTTGAATTTGCATGTCGCCATTCCCGGTACAGTTACCGGTTCGTGCACTTTATGATCGAGTCCTTCCACATTAGACAGCTTTGCTGAGTACCTCGTGTTGGATGATGGGGGATGCCTTAATGCCCTCCTTCCAGCAGATTTCATCCCATCGACTTTAGATCATTTATTCTGGGATTGGAGTCTAGAGTCCTTTTGAGTGCCTTGAGATTTGCAGTCATCAGTGGCAGGTTCTCTCGCAATCGATAGTTTCTTGGGAATACGTCAATGTCCCCTGATCGATGGATTCTCTCAATTGTTTGACCTCAACACATCTATTCACACTTTTTAGTTTGCACTCTAGTACCTTGATTCCCATTATCATTATCGGTGGGTAATCTCGCGTCTGTTAACGGTATACATCAATGACCGGTAATCAGACGATGGACTACTATGTTCAACCTCGACACTTCTATTCGCATAGTAGGACATGTACTCGTAGCGTTTTGTGTAGAATACCTTCCATACTGGTGGCATCTCTCATATGCTACCTCCTTGATCGTGCCAGTGTTCATGAGATTTCAGCTCTCGTGACTTGATTCCAGTGTATGTCAGACGTTTCCAACCACTATGGAGATCTTGATCTATTGTATATCTTCAGCCATTTTGGAGATCATGGTCCTTTGTATATCTTAATCATGGAGATTCTGATCTATGTATATTGTACGTGGCGATGACCACATATGTGATATCATGTATTATGCCTATTCATGGCCATTGTACTCTTATGTATATGGGACTACTATATGTATTTGCAGTTATATGCAGAGTTGTATCATTGTAATATGTTGATTGGGTGGCTGGTATTCCATTTGGGATCCTTCATCACTTCACTTCTGGGATGGACTTATAATGTATTTTAGCCATCGTATGACCCTTGTGACCTCACACATTAGGGGGCATCTGTTATAGTGGATTTCACCACTCCAGGTGAATCACACTTTGTATGGCCTTCCCCTGTCCCGCTGCAGACTCTTTAGACCCCATGGACCATATTTTATCCTTTGATGTTACCTTGATCATCCCTAAAAACTATATAAAAGATGATATACATGGATTTTTCCCCAATAACCGCGTACATACACGGGTTTGACTCCTATAACCATGTACATCGGGATGTGTGCATAAGTCCAAATCCTTTTGGAGTTTTCCTTGAATTGGATTCGACTCATTCGACTCCTGGCCTTCCATATGCCTTGAGATCGCTCGGATTCGACCCTTCATTATCCCTTGTGAAGCTATATAAGGAACCCCTTGGTACATTGAAGGCATATAGAGAGATTGAAGCAACGAAACTATAGTCCATTGTTGCCAGAACTATACTTGAGTCTGCATCCCTTTGTCCCTTTGGAGCACTTTTGTGTTCTTCCCAAGCTTGCCTTTTCTAGTGAGCTTTCTATCGAGAGATGGAGGATTGAGGTGGTGGAGGACCAAGTGGGGGATTCAGTTTCTTCGGTTCGTAGACATGCCGTCAGAGGTTGTATCTATCTTGTAATCTCTTATTTATATTAATAAGAACTATCTTTCCTTATCCAATGATGTGTATTTGATTGAATATTGTATCCATTGGAATATGTCAAATGCTTTTACATTATTGATTATATATGCTAGAATAGATCTAACACCATGATATATAGTATGCTTGTACTATTTACTTGTTGTTGAGGAAGTGTTATATCAATTCAACCAGAAGATTGGAAAGCTCAACGGGGTTCTACTTCAACCGTCCGGAATAAGGTACGAGGTCTGATCCTTTAGTGTTAGACATTTTATTTCTATTGCATATTGGGAAAGATTGATTTCTAGAGTCAAGTCTGTCTGTTGTGGTACCCCAATCCATAGGAATTTCTCTCCATAACAAATTCCTCGAATGCAATTTGTGCAATTTCATCCCATACAAATGGGGTGTCCTGTTTCAACAGGTGCATGAAACCTTTAGTAATCTTGGCATAATTTACAATAAAACGTCGAAGGAAATTGGACTTCCCTTACAAGATTTGAAGCTGACTAATAGAATAAGGGGATGGTAGATTTACGATGGCCTCAAATTTCAAAGGATCCACCTGAGTGCCTTTGTTGGAAACAATGAATCCAAGCAGTCTCCCTGACTCGACATAGAAAATGCACTTGTGGGGATTCAAGTGAATTTTGTAGTATTTGCATCGTTCAAAAATAAAACGCAAGTGATCTGGGTCGTCAATCCTCTTACGAGAATGTGCTAGCAGATCATCAAGGTAGGGTTCGAAAATGGCTTTAATGTTGTGAAAGGAAAAATTCATTGCCCGCTGAAAGGTTGCCCCTGCATTTTTCAATCCAAAGGGAATTTTCTTGTACGTGAAGGTACCCCAAGGATAAATAAAATTTTTTTATGTTGGTCTTCTGATTTAATTTGGATTTGATTATATCCATAGAAACCATCCATAAATGAAAAGACTTCACTTCCTGCGCAAGCATCAATAATTTGATCTATAAATGGCATGGGATAGTTGTCCTTAGGGCAAGCTTTGTTTAGATCTCAAAAGTCAGTATAAACACGTATAGTCCCTTGCTTTTTTTCAACATGGATAGGGTTGGATACCCATTCTTTCAAAGCTATGGGGTAAATGAAACCAGCTTTTAGCAGTTTCTCAACTTCAACCTTCACTGTCGCTGCTTTACGAGGGTTGACAGGTCTCAACTTTTGTCGAACTAGTCTAGCGTGAGGGTATGTTCGGATTTCGTCCTCAACTATTGATGGATCAATGCCTGGCATCTCCTCATATGAACAGGCATATATGTCATGGAATTCCTTAAACAAGGCCATATAGATCACAATCTCCTCTGGAGAGAAGTTTGCGCTGATGTGTACATTTTCCACAATGTTTGGATTCACAGAGATGTTGATAGGAATTGTAGCAAAAATGTTTCCCATATTCCCCTCAGCAAATATTCCTTCCCTTGGTAAGGGATTAATAAGCGTATCAACATCACCTGCCAGTCTCATATGGAACTCCTAGTTCTCAATCCTGCTTAACTCTGGAAGAAAATAGGATCGATGGTGAAGATCTACGCAGATCTTATCTCATCCACACATGGATTCCATAATGGATTCATTCAAAGGTAAAACCATATCTAAGCAATCTCTAGAATGCAAAGAGTTCTCTTCCCAAGAAGGAAAATAGGCTTCTTCTGGTTCCTCTGAGACTGTGAGAGGGACCAGAATGGAATCAACAATGGTATAGACGATAGCTTGACAAGCCACTTCTGCTATCGATAAGGGCACTTCAAGTTCATGGTGGGAAGGAAGAACCTAAGGATTAGTTCTATTAACAATCGTTGCTATGGACTTCCCCACACTAGTAGAAACTATATAATTAATTGGAGCTAGAAAATGAAATGTTCCCATCAATTATGCGTACATTCAAACCCCTAAGATCTCTGAAGCAGGTCTACCCTGATCAACCAATGGTATGGTGGACTCGTTAGTTTCCATGTGTCCTTTTCGAGTAAAACAGAGTTGGTCTATAGTAACCAACTTCCCTTCATGTGGAAACACTACCACCCAAAAAATGATCGATGTAATATAGGACATGGAATAATTCCAACTTCTCCCCAAGAGCAAGTTATAATCCAAAGGTGCATCAATCACCTATACCTCAATAGACACTGCTTTCCCTGCCAACTTAATTTTGAAATCCGGTAGGATACCATGTGGATGGAATGACCTTCCATCAAAATTAGTAAGTAGGGTGTTCGATGGAACTAGCTCTGGGGATCCAAGATCTTTCCAACAAGATAGGGACATAACACATGTAGAAGCACCCTCGTTGACAACTGCCCTTCCAATGGTATTTCCATCATGGATGACATCTATCGATAAGGATACATGATATGGCAGGTGAATTTTAACATCAGACAAATTAAATTTTTCCATGAGACTCGATGAGTCCATACTACCTAAGGCTTCTAAGAGTGCATCCCGCTGGGTGGGACAACTCTATAACACCTCTAAAGCCGACATTGCACAAGTATTCTGGGATAAGTCTTCAATTACAGAGTAGTTTTTTGTATCCCTAGCATTAGGGTTATGCAAGGTTTTCTTAAAGACACCTTTTGATATCTTGGGCATAATTTCGACAGGTTTCTTAATCATGAGAGGGTTAGAAGTTTCACCTATCGACTTACCCTTCTTCAAGGTCTCTTTTTCATAGTTTTTGTTCTTGGTATGTAGTAAAGTCTCGAATCGAACCATGTTGATATCATTGGGGTCAGGAGCATTTGGGGTGCCCCCTACTACATTTGAAGATGAAGCAAAATTCTATCTATGGGGAAAATGATCCTTCAGGATAGCTGGTTGTTGGCCTTGTTAGCACCGAGATTGGAGCCCCAAGGTTGAGGGAAGGCCCGCTCCCAGGTAACAGCAAAACCACTTTAGACAGCGCCTCTAGCCCTGCATAGTCGGAGAGGGATCTCTCGCTTGTCTTTCAGATTTTACTTCGCATAAGATATTCCCTCAAGGATGGTATGGATGCCGAACTCCTGGAATGGGATAAAGTAGAGTAACGTGGGATGTAGGTGGGATTATCAGGGCAAGGGACCATTGGAAATGGAGTCAAAAACCTGAGTATGGAACATTTACATGAGGAAAATAATGGCGTGTGGTTGCAGACGAAGGAAATATAGCCATCGATATCACAATCAGAAGATATTTAGCGAGTGGTTAGAGGATAAGAGAGAACATCCCATCGTGTGAAGCACCAGCAAGATGAATTACGTGCAACTTTAGAAGAAAACTTGATAAATGTCTGAAACAACAGGAGGAGCATAGCATGTATGAATTCCAAACTATTATAAACTAATTTACAGACATGAAAGAAATCAACAAACTGGAATGGAAACAAGATATACATTTCACATAAGGAAAATACATATTGAAAGAAGCAACGACACATAAATCTCTGTCTTAAGAAACAACTCTTCCTTCGCAATTTTATTCATAACACTGGCACCATAACTTAATTACAACAGAGAGCCTCAGCCCTTGAAGGTTTCCCAATCCTCTAGCTAACTCTTTTCCCCCTATCGGGAGTGCATTTATAATACTTCAGTGCTGATATTATTCTCTGAAACAAACCTAAAAACTGTTTGCAGTCACAATCATGCATTAACAATATAGAGAGTGGAACTATCGCCACATTTTACAAATATAAAAAAACATTATGGAACTATAGCATGAGGTAGCGCAGACTGACAATGCAGATTTTTCTTCATCCTAGTATATGAAAGTGATCCCTATGTTTCCTGACATCGGTCGGTCGCCAACTCAGACCATTTTAGACATGCCTTTCTCCCTCTTTTGATCGGACTGTGTCTCTCATACCACATCACTCAAAGGCTGACAAGAAGGCCTGTGCCTCAGTACCTAACATCTTCCGAGCCCTTCCTTCATCTGGTAACACGGTTATAGGAGGAAACCAGGAAAAGGGTGGCCATGCACTTGATGATGATAGACATCTTAAGAGGTTCATCATATCTGTACTAATCTCTCCCTCCTACGAGGAGGGTTTTATCACAGGCCATGTAGTTGGGTCTGCATTTGACCCCCTCCTCGTCTAAGGCAAGGTTGTTAAGTGGAGATCATAGGGGCGGTGATGAAGGCTTTGGACCTCCACTATCCTAGACTGAGCATTTGCTCCAACAGCTCCACCATCATTGTGTGTTAGGACTTCAGAGGTTGTGATAGCTAATGGAGGTGTCAGAGATACTTCCCTAGGATGTAAAATCCCAGGAACAACGCATCTGAGGGTAGGGAGGTGTGGAAATAGTTGAACTTCACTAAATGCTTAACATCTGTGACCCGATGGTTGGTGACTTCTTAGTGCAGATAACCAGGAAGGAAAATAAAAACAATATTATGTTCACCAACCATCAATACCCCTTGTCAAACTAACTTCTCAAACCACACAACCATGGTTGTCTATGAAGGAACTCAACACTCTTCAGAGTTTAACCTTTAGCTCTCACCATTTGTACAGTTGCATACCTTGACAACCTCAGAATACAGAGCTCTATATGGAAAGCTAAAATGCCCTAGAGATGGCTATAGTATTGAACATCGATCGACGCGACAGTAGCCCGTGTGATGCCAGGTTGGGGATCTTCTCTTATGATGTTCAATTATATTATTTGATAATTGATAGGATTCTAAGCACTTCATGTGTGGCTGCCAAGCTAGTTTCAAGGACTGTGGATTTGAACTTTCTTTTCTTTTCACTCAATGTTATGGTGACACTGAGTGGACTCAGTTTGTGGCTTCTCTTAACTTTGTGTAGACGTGTGATTCTCCATTTCAAAACCTACACTTCCTATCTTTTCCCATGCAAACCACATGCCAGTCTAGCGGAGTCAGAGAAGTTAGCATCATTGGACGGGACCTTCACCTCAGGTTTATCAAAGATGGTGTTTGGGGGTATCAATCCATCCGCTAAGAGGTGGATTACATGTATGAATGTCCCTTCCCCTGTTGTCTTCGCATTGGATGCGACACTTGTAGCCTGGGGGCCTCCTCAGCCATCCGATTTAGGGGGAACTTTGACATCCACCGTCCATGTCTCTTTACCTCTGCTGCAAATTTCTCTTTTCTAGATACAACGGGAAGCTTTGGATCATGACGCATTCTTATTCATCGATCGGGATCGACCTCTTCATGTAACCGTCAATCTAAGTGGGTCCTACTACTTTTGCTATGCAAAATCCTGGTCTTCAACTGTGTTAGTTTGTATTTTGAAATAGACCACAACCATAGATATCTTCCCTTCTCTATCGTGACCATCGATATTCATGGTCGGTACCACTTTTCGTGATTTGGAATCATGAATTTATCCACACAAGTTTGATTTGCGAAATCAGTCAGGACCATGGATCTGCTTTTGATCTCATCTCCACTGTCGAATGCTTCTGACCTTTAACTATTTCGCAATCTAGAAAGTCACTTTGGTCGGGCATGTTTTCTGTGAAAAATGTTTTGACGTCGTTTATCTACCATCCACTCAATCTCACCCTTTGATCATGAGTCCCACTTAATTCCTTCAGCATGCCCAACGTCCTCCTCGAACTTCTATAAGGCCCATAAATAGACTGTTGAAAACAGAGTGTTAAAAAATGGCTCCACGAGGGATGCTATCCTCCCGCTGAGGTAGCAAAGAACCCCCGTACACCAAGTGCCAAAATCATTGGGCTATATTCAATCTTTCTTTGAAATCTCCATTTTTCTCTGAGCTACCGCTTCAATGAATTCATGCCACTCCCTCAAATGAAGTTCATGACTGTAAAACCTGTGCTTGCAATTGAAAATGAAAACAAACTAAAATAGAAAATGAAGGAAATGCTTGATAATTGTTGAGTTTATTTGTTCCTACCTACTCTACCTAATTTTGTGCACAAGTCCAATTAAGTGAAATCATACTTCCAATGAAGCCAATCAAGCAACTTGCCCCATAGTTTTGTTATTTTTTGTGCTTGATGAACAGAAACGAAACAGCTAATGGGAGAGGGTAGTGACAAATAGACTACTCTTTAAAGTAGAAATGTGAGCATTCATCATCCTTACCCAGCCATTCCATGTACCTTGCTATGGGGTCATATAAAACATGGCAACCTCCAACATACTCTGTCTTCTGCTCATGGGAAAGCTATCTGAAACTTCCTTCTTCTAGCGATTTGTCTGGATGATATCTGGAAGATTGCAAAAAAGGACCCATAGAATCTTTCTTCAATGAAACATCCCCTCTTTCACCCAAAATTTCTGCAACGAGAGCTTGTTGTGCCTCAAGAGGGGGGTCTTTCGCTTCTCCAGCGGAGCCGAGTAGGAATATCCCTCCTATGTGAGGTGGTACTCCTGAAGGCATAACATCAGAAAATGTATCTATTTGAGGGTTGCTACATCCTTCTCCATCGCTCGACACCTCATCACAAACTCCCAACGTATCTATAGCTGGAGAGGGATTGCATGACAATTTCTTTTTATCATCTACTATTATATACAGGTTTCTAGACTGCACCATCTTCCCTTCCTTCTATTTTTGCTTAGAGGCTCTAATCATGTGTCATATTAATTCAAAAGAGGCATAACACAAGGGTAGGTTATCACCTTCAGTGCCCTTATTACCCTCTTCTTCTTTAACCTCTTGACTTCGCATAGCATCTTCATCCTCTCCATCAACAAGTCCTGGTTCAATGGACAGCTTCTCAGGTACAGCCTGCTGGTATTCTTCCTCATATTCATCGTACACAAGCACACTAAATTCCTTCTTAAAATTGTCTTGTATAGACCCGAGATGGCGCAGGTCACAATATTAAGAGAACAAGCCTGCATGATCACATATTTCTGTATCAGGTCGGTCATCTTTCTGTATACCGTGAGAGGACTTTAGCAGGACCGGGACTCTCCCATTCTTCTTACAAAGCCCAACCAATTTTAATGTATCTTTTACTTCACCACCGCTGCCCTGGCTTGATAAGATTTTTGACCTCTCAAGGTTTTCCTCAACCTCCAGACAATCAATAAACATATGCTGCAGAGTGGTTGATTTTCTTTCCAAAAGAAGCAGGGACAGCTCAGGAGGAAAGGTGGCTGCATAATATATTTTAGCGGTGTTCTCAAGAGGTTGGACCTCCTTTGGAATGTTATAATAAAAGCTTGTGAATCTTCGATTAAAATTAGATAAGGCCTCACCCTCATGTCTCTTAAAGGAATACAATTCTAAAAGTATTTGATCCAGTGGCCTCCTCCTACCCGAAAACTTTAAGAAGGTGTGAGAAAAATCTTCCCAAGTGTTGATGGACTTAGGCTACAAGTGCTTGAACCATTCTTTAGCATCTCCTTGCAAGGATTGGGCGAAAGCCCTCATGTAGAAATCATCATGTTCTATCTCAAAAAGGTCAGAGAAATGCTCAAAGGCTTGTAAATGTTTGTCACTAGTGAAGTCTTTGGATTCTCCATCAAATTTGGGGAGGTTCTTGTGATGTTTTGTGAGAAAATCATGGAGGATGGGAGGAAATTATAATGGTCTAAACTGGCTTGGAAAAATGGGAGTTGTTATCACTCCAGGAAACTCCTCTAGGTTGTAGCTCGAGGATGCCTGGTAACTTAAAATGTTTTTGGGTTTTATGAATTGGATCAAGTCGGATAACCTATATAACCTCTCACTCTCAAGACATGCATGAGGCTCACTCAATCATAAGGATTTTAGTTACAACTTGTTTAGTAGTTTGACAAAAAGGTGCAGGGATAGGGAACTCACCAGGATGGCAGACTTACACACATAACACATGCATATAAATGGCTAAGTCCTGCTGAGGATGGTGTTTATAAATCAAATATCACTAAATAACCAATAGGATGACAGCTATTGGCCTTTTAATAAATCTGACAATTACCTAAACGCGCATTCAGGCAATAAACACAGTAAAGAAAGAGATGGCTGAACAAATCACAGCAACAGAGTTTATATCATGAATAAAATAGATGAGATGCTTGATAATAGAAAACGCTTACAAATCCCCAGAGTCGAACCCCTATTAATAAAATAATCATGGGATTTATAGCCATTTACAAAAAATTACAGATCCTGAAAATCTGATTTGTTTACAGAAAAAATAATTGAAAGTGATAGTTTTTATTGATTAGGGATTCAAACCTTTGCTAACTATTTATTTATCTACTATGAAGATCTAGTTCACTAATCAATCTTTAAATGACTGAAGTGGTAGCTGATAACCACCATTGCTAGTTTGCTGTGGAATTGCCATCAACAGTCAGTGTATCAACGTTTAACTGAAGTGCCCAGTCTTATCCAATCTGCCTGTAAATTTTCTACTTTGCTGCTGTAGTCACCGATCAGAGGCTCTTTCTTCTGTTCTATTGGTGCCCCAAGTCTGAATGTTTCCATAGTTTCAGCTCCTTATATCACCAACATCACGACGGCTTCTTCATCGGTGATCGAAAGCTATTCCTTTAGCCTATCGACGCTCTGAACCTCAACACTGGTGCTCTCCATCCTTAGCTCATCGGTGATTGGGAGTGGTAATAACTAATGTATCGGAGCCTTTTATCTGAATGTGGCCACAATTTCGGAGGTGAAATGAACCGATTAAAACCTTATATGCTTGACTGTTGGCGATTGGGCTTTATCGCTATCGGAGGTCGGTAGAAGTTAAAATCAGATCTTTTAATCCCCTGTGTCACCGATACTGCGGAAATGCTTCGTTGTAAAATCATCACTCAGTAGTATGTATGTCTTCTGATGTTACAGCCCCTTAGTGGACTATATTGCCGAACTTTAGTCCCTTGAACCTCCAATCGCTGAAGTTTTTATGTTGTGGAAAAACCCGTAGTTTATCTTTCTTCTGCTATTGTGGCTCCACAGAGGACTAATTCGCCGATGGTTAGTCTTCAGACCCTCTAATTTCTGATGTGTTCATCTATTGTCATGCTTATCGGAATGTTTCTTGTCATCGATCGGAAGCCATAGTCAGTTTGCTTCTCGTCGTTTCAGCACCATAGTGGACTAACTCGCCGATCCTTTGTATTTATTACTTCCGATCACCGACGATTTCTATTGATTGATCAGAGGCCTTGTCCATTTTTCCTTTGTTGTTTCGGTGCCGTAGTGGACTAACTTGCCGACGGTTTATGTTTCCAAGCTCCGATCACTATTTAAAAATGTTCCAATGGTAGTAACAAGTTTAGCAATACGTCTAACTGCCGAAGGGGTATTTTACCTATTATTTATCTTCCATCTTTCAGTGGTGAATGAGATGTTATGATCCTCGCCCAAGCCACTGAAGCTACAACTTTGTGAAATTTGCATAAAAAATAGAGGCTTTCAAAACCGTTAGTGATCTTCATATCCTTCATTGCATCATTTAAATTCTTCATACTATCAAAAATAAATCTATTTTATTTTGGGAGATAACATCCGGCTCTTACTCGGAGATGGGAACCTCCCTGTGAAGTCCCAAGAACCCCAGACCAAAATGCATTTCCTAAAAAAGAATAATTAAAGCTATCTTCTAGTGTTCCATTGGGAATGGAGTCATTTTTCTTTTATAACCAATCCGCTACAATCTTCCTATAGCCCTCTTTGCTTAAAAAAAATTACCTAGCTGCTCATATTAAGAGCTTATTTTCCTATCTACTCCTACTCCTAATTCTAATCAGTAGATCCTTATTATCATGTGACATCATGCTTCCAATGAAGCCAGGTCAGAAGCTGATCTCCTGAACCTATCCTCGATCTTGACCCCAAAAATAAATGAAACCCTAGCATGCAACAGTGTAGTTTCGAAGGGTGACAAAACCAGCTATCATCTGACAAATTTTTTTTGATATCTATGTTGCTCATAAGTTCGAGATAGTCAGCAATAGGGTCATAATAGCCAACAATAAATACCTTTTTATGTTGCTGTTCCAACTTAATTAAATGCCACTACTGACTGCTCTTAGTGATCACTATGTTAACTGTAGGTTGCTCAACCTCTGACTGGGAAGGATGAGTTATGCCCTGCTGTTCTGGACCTTTCAAATCATCATCTTCCTCTTCATATCTGTTGCCTTCTTCCTTTGTTTGATAAAAATGCAAGCTCAACAACTAATATGAATCTCTCTGCTCCCCTTCACCTAAATTGAATTCATCATGATCACAGCTGATCGGAGGCCTTGTCCGTTTTTCCTTCACCGTTTCGCCGCTGTAGTGGACTAACTCACCGACGGTTTATGTTTCCAAGCTCTGATCACTGTTTAAAAATGTTTCGATGGAAGTAACAAGTTTAGCAATCCATCTAACTACCAAAGGGGTCTTTTACCTGTTATTTATCTTCCATATTTGAGTGGCGAATGAGATGTTCTGATCCTCACCCAAGCCATTGAAGCTACAACTTTTTGAAATTTGAATAAAAAATAGAGGCTTTCAAAACTGTTAGTGATCTTCATATCCTTCATTGCATAATTTAAATTCTTCATACTATCAAAAATAAATCTATTTTATTTTGGGAGATAACAGAAGTTACCAGGTTAGGCTCAATAGCTATGTTATCGACCAAGGTTTCATGAATTTTACAGGGGTGACCTTTGACATTGTGGGCCTCTAGAGAAAAATCTAGGTCAAAATCAGATGTACAAGACAATGTAACACTTTTGGTTTGTAGAGAAGGATAAATAGGAATATATTCATAGCTCTGCTCAGAATGAGTTGAACCATAGAAGGCTATTCTGATAAATTTAGGGAAGGATAAGAACAAACTTACAAGATAGAACAAAGATTCTTGGAAAAAATGTAGACTTGAGCATCTTAACCTTCCACCATGCATTCTTCGAACTTTACAAGGGGTTCATTTTTTCGGACAGAGCCTACCCATTTTTTTTATGATCATTTGATTTCTAAGTCGTACCACTAGTGGAGTCGCTGAAGTCTGAACCCTTCAAGAGTGGAGTCACCAGGTGAAAAGTTCTCAACCTTCTTGATATCTGATCATTGTTCACCATCAACAACTAGATCTAAAACCATGTCATTTTTCCTAGGGAGGATCTTCAATTTCATCCTCGGAAACGGTGCCAGTTTGTTAGCATCAGGATTGGAGCCCCAAGGTTGAGGGAAGGCTTGCTCCTAGGTAACAGCAGAACTGCTTTAGACTGTGCCTCCAACCCTACACAGTCAGAGAGGGATCTCTCACTTGTATTTTAGATTTTACTTCACATAATATATTCACTCAAGGATGGTCAGGAGGCCAGACTCCTGGAATGGGACAAAGTAGAGTAACGTGAGATACAGGTTGGATTATCAAGGCAAGAGACCATTGGAAATGGAGTCAAAAACCTGAGTAGGGAGCATTTGCATGAGGAAAAAATGGCATGGGGTTGCAAATGGAGGCAAGATATCTGTCGATCTCATAATCATGAGATATTTAGTGGGTGGTTAGAGGACAAGAGAGAACATCCCATCGCGTGGAGCACTAGCAAGATGAATTCCGCACAACTTTAGAAGAAAACTTGATAAATGTATGAAACAATAGGCAAAGCATAGCATGTATGAATTCAAAACTGTTATACACTAAGTTACATACATGAAAACAATCAACAAACTGGAATGGAAACAGGATATACATTTTACGTAAAGAAAATACATATTGAAAGAAGCAACAACACATGAATCTCCTTCTTAAGAAACAACTCTTCCTATACAATTTTATTCATAACACAAGCACCAGATCTTATTTACAACAGAGATCCTCAGACCTTAAAGGTTTCCCAATCCTCCAGCTAACTATTTTTCCCCTATCGAGAGTGCATTTATAATACTTCAGTGCTGAGATTATTCTTTGAAACAAACCTAAAAATTGTTTGCAGTCACAATCATGTATTAACAGTATAGAGAGTGGAACTATCGCCATGTTTTACAAATATAAACAAACATTATGGAAATGTAGTGTGAGGTAGCGCGGACTGACAATGTAGAGTTTTCTTCATCCTTGTATATGAAAGTGATCCCTATGTTTCCTGACGTCAGTTAGTCACCAACTCAAACTGTTTCAGACATGCCTTTCTTCCTCGTTTGACTGGCCTGCTTCATTCAGACCACATCGCTCAAAGGCTGACAAGAAGGCCTGTGCCTTAGTGGTTGACATCTCCCCAGCCCTTCCTTTGTCTGGTAACATGGTTATAGGAGGAAACTAGGAAAAGGGTGGCCATGCATTTGATGATGATAGACATCTTAAGAGGTTTATCATCTTTGTATTGATCTCTCCCTCCTACGAGGAGGGTTTTATCATAGGCCACATAGTTGGGTGTGCGTTTGACCCCCTCCTCATCTGAGGAAAGGTCGTTAAATGGAGATCATAGGGGCAGTGATGAAGGATTCGTATGTCCACTATCCCAGACTGAGCATTTACTCCAATAGCTCTGCCATCATTGTGTGTTAGGACTTTAAAGGTCGTGACAACTACTGGAGGTGTCAAAGATACATCCTTGGGATGTAAAATCCCAGGCACAATGCATCTAAGGGTAGGGAGGTGTGGAAATAGTTGAACTTCCCTAGGTGCTTAACATCTATGCCCTAATGGTTGGCGACTTCTCGATGTAGATAACCATGAATATGAATAAACACAATCTTATGTTCACCAACCATCAATACCCCTTGTCGAACTAAATTCTCAAACCACACAGCCATGGCTGTCTGTTATCAACACTCTTTAGATTTTAACCTTTAGCTCTCACTATTTGTACAGTTTCATACCTAGACAACCTTAGAATACAGAGCTATATAGGGCAAGCTGAAACGGCCTAGAGATGGCTATAGTCTTGAACATCAGTCGATGCGATAGTAGCTCATGTGACTCTAGGATGGGGATATTCTCTTCTGATGTTCAATTATATTATTTGATAATGGATAGGATTCTAAGCACTTCCTGCATGGCTGCCAAGCTGGTTTCAAGGACTGTGGATTTGACCTTTATTTCCTTTTCACTCAATGTGATGGTGACACTGAGCAGACTAGGTTCGCAGCTTCTCTTAACTTTGTGTAGACGTATGATTCACCATTTCAAAACATACACCTCTTATCTTTTCCCACATGAACCACGTGCCAGTCCAGCGGAGTCGGAGAATTTAGCGTTATTGGATGGGACCTTCACCTCAGGTTTATCAAAGATGGCATTTGGGGGTATCAAACTGTCTACCAAGATGCGGGTTACATGTATGAATGTGCCCTCCCCTATTGTCTTCACATTGGATGCGACACTTGCAGCTTGGGGGCCTCCTCGACCATCCGATTTGGGGGGAACTTTCACATCCACCGCCCACATCTATTTACCTCTACCACTAGTTTCTCTTTTCTGGATACAATGGGAAGCTTTGGATCATGACATGTTCTTATCCATTGATTGGTATCGACCTCTTCATGCAACCATTGATCCAAGTGGGTGCTACTAGTTTCGCAATGTGAAATCCTAGTCTTCAACCATGTTAGTTTGTATTTCAAAATATACCACAACTGTAGATCTCTTCCCTTCTCCATCATGATTGTCGATATTCACAGATGGTACCACTTTCTGTGATTTGGAATCATGACTTTATCCACACAATTTTGGTTTTCGAAATTGGTCGAGACCATGGATCTGCTTTTGATCTCATCTCCACCATCGAATGCTTCCGTCCTTTAACTATTTTGCAATATGGAAAAGTGGCTTTGGTCGGGCATGTTCACCATGTGAAATGTTTTGATGCTGTTGATCTATCATCTGCTCAATCTCATCCTTCGATCATGACTCCCACTTAATGCCTTCAGCGCGCCCAATGTCCTCCACGAACTTCTATCAGGCCCATAAATAGACTGATGAAAATAGAGTGTTAACATGCCTTTTAATAGCTTTTGAGCTTGTTCCATAAGGGGATATAGATGGGTCAGGTGATCTTCATGGCACAACTTACATGGGAATTTCACCTTCTTCTTTTCTTTCTTGCCCCCATCAACATTGTTTATGGGTTTTTGTTTTTTTTTTTAATTTCCCTCACCCTTTTTTCCTCTCTTCCTTTTCCCACCAGGTTGCTGATTTCCCTTCTGAGAGGTTTGTGCAAAAACATTTACATTTTTGCGGTGAGGGGGCAGCCTTTGATGCCTCCACCATAGAATGTTTGATGGACAACTGATGGAGCTGTTTAGCCAAAGATTCTACAGTGGGAGAATTCAAAGAACCAACCACACCATCATCATGGGGTCCAGGCTTAGGTTTCTCTACATTGTGCGTTGGCCTCGGTGCCTCAGGGATAACCTCATATAAGATCCCAGACTGAGAACATATCAAATTTAGTTGTTAGGCCCTGAGGATAGCTTCTTCCTCATTCGTCACTCCCAGAGTAGATACATCCTTAGATATATATGGCAATATGGATTTAAGGAACCATTCTAATAAGAACTCGCGAGGAATAGTGGCTTTGATAAGGCTCTTTCGTCTTCTCCACTCTTGGATGTGATTCAAAATATGGGTGGCCTTGTCCTGCCAGAAAGTAGACAACAAGTCTATCCCAAAATCATATTGGATAGGAAGCTGGAAGTGACTAAGGAATGCATTAGCCAAGTTCCAAAAACTACTAAACACAGTAGAAGGCAATTCAATATACCATTTTCCTGCACTACTGGTCAAAGTTCTTTGTAACAGCCTCAACCAAACTAAATCCTGATTTAGTGAATTGGAAGAGCACCATAAATGGAAAGTGGTGGCATGAGCTCCAGGATCATCACCAATATTTCCTTCAAATTTTGGGATATCTGAGGGTAGCTTGGTAGGTACGAGTGGCCAGGAGGGGTCATGTCTGATTGGGTCATTCATTAGTTTCAACAAATCTGGCAAATTCAACATTTCTAGGAAAGGGAGCTTGGGTCTAACCGGCGCACTAAAAGTACCAGCTTGGGGATTAGAGGGACTTGCCCTCATATTCCCATATGTGAAGGTGGGGTTTCCCCCTGCTGCCGATTGTGAAGTGGGTAGGCTGCTTTGGAAATAATTCCATCCATAAGACAGCGGATTGTTTATGTATAGTGCAGTATAAGAGGTCCTATCTTCCCCAGTCGAAGCTAGGGTTTGGAATACAGGAGCAGGTATCCCCTCGCTAAAAAGTGAAAAAGGAGAGCTCTTGAATGGAGCTGAAACCAAAGTTTGAAAACCTTGACCATAAGGATTAGGGTTTCCAAACTGCACCCCTACATATGTGGGTGTTGGGCCTACATATGGAGTGGATGGGGGAATGTGCCCCCCATTCCAAGGGAAACCTTGGAAAAGGATCCTATAGGACCACTCTAGGCAGTGTGTGCAAAGGAAGTAGGAACTGTAGGTACACCAGGAATCCCAGTGACCATACCACCAGAATCACCTTCTAAACTTGTGGGAGCCAGTGGTTGAACCACTCAGCTAGCTAGAGTTAACAATGTAATAGGTATACTTCTTCTAGGGGAACCTAACAGGGGAGGTAACACTGCTTCAGCTAGAGCTGCTGAGGTGGAAGTTGAATAACTTTCTCCTACATTAGACATTATTTTTCCCAAAGGGACACCAATCATGAGTGGATTGAAAGGACAAAACTGAATGATCATCAGATCATTTAAGTCAATTAGAGGTGAATTAAAATTCCTTTCAAACTCGTCAGCCTACAAGTATTCTATCTCAACTGTGTTTAAATTAAAGCTGTTTGCCCTAAGTTCTGGTTCACCTGGAAATTCACTAACTCCTATCGGTTTGAAAGAACCGTCTGTGTCTAATCTCCACCTTTGAGGGGGAGGTGGAGGTTCCAATGTGATAAGCGGAGTAAGGTTTTGCAACCTTCATGACCTTCTGATAGATTGGTCCTCCACGATTGTAAATTTGACTCTTCACACCCTAAGGCTGGCTAGAAACACAAACAAACCACAGATAAATCACTACAAAAATTTCCTAAAGTATCAACAATCACAAGGGGTATAAGATATGCTTTCCTAAAGAAAGTTGAGAGATAGTTTCTTAGCATCCTTGAAGAGGTTCATAGGCACAAGCAAAGGAATCACCCTCCACCCTCCTACACTTTCAATAATGGTTACCTTCCAATCCCATCCAAGGTGAACCAGAAATAGCCTTCCAGTTTACCTATGTAGAAACCCTAGATGCCCAAGAGACTAGAGGCTACCTTAACTATATCAACAGTCTGGGGGGACAATCACAAGCTTGATTTGTATGCATGGGAAGGGTAGCAAAGCCTAAAACTATGTCTAGGACAGAATCCCCAGATGCGTAAAAAACTTGGTCTACATTTCGACAAGGAATTAGAGGGTTATCTCCTCAGTCCAATGCCTCCATGTGGCCTTGTGCTTAACTCCTGTTTCAGAGGAGCTTCCCAGATGCTATCAACATAGAGAAGGATTTACCTATCGATTGGCCAACTACGTCTGAATTTAAGCACTTATGGGGAGTTTACACTTCCTATCCCACAAGTATACCCTAAGCTAGTAGGTGTATGACCCTGTAAAACAAAACTTACTAATAAATTTTAAATTATAGCGTTCATTTTAAGGGTTGTTCTTAATTAGAGGGTAAGTGGTGTGAATGACTATGATATTATAGATTTGATAAGAAAAGTAAAATAGGTATATAAATGAATTCCAAAGCAAATTATCACGACTTAAAGCAAGATTCTTTTTATTTTTGTAGATACGAACTAATGAAAATGCAACTAGGAAAGAGAAAGCTAAGACTTATTTTTGTAATTTTTGAGATTTTATTTAAAAAGTAAAAGTAAAACTACCATATGCAATTCAAATGCAAATGTTTCCAATGCTTTTCTTTTCACTTTTCAAATTCTTCAAAAATTACTATGCACCTAAATGGAAAAATTCTTGAGTGTGCTTGAATAATCAAACTATATAAAGCAAGCAAAATGAAATATAGCTGACTTATAAGAACCAAAGATCAACCACCTAAGGAAGAAACTTGGAAAAAACCTATCTTGGGAAGACACAATGGATGAAATCCACTGAAATCAATAAAAGGCAAGTGACAAACTGACACTACTCGGAAATAACACGGGATACACAATATCTAGAACCCTGATCACTAATTCAAACACATAGCACTTGGACCTATCACCCAACAGGAAAATCCATCTCAAATTTCTAAAAAGAAATAAAATCCAACCAACAAAAAATCAAGGCCTTACTGAAAAGCACGAAGTCTGTTTAACAGGGATTTCAAACCTACAGTGAAATGCCACTACTAGAAGACCACAAAGAAAGACAAAATCCAAAAAAGGACAGGGACAAGCAACCCTACCCAAAAATTTTGTTTCCAAGGTATTTACGTGACTACCTAGTGGAGCAACCCACGTATTGTACGCAATTGTTCAATACAGAAACCTACGTGCACAAGTCTCTGTATGCGATTGTGTAGCACATCAACCCGCGTACAGGAGTAAAAGTTTTCAAAAAAAGAAAAATTAGAAAGGTCTCTAAAACACTACTACAAGTCCAAACCAAGATACAAAACCACACACTAAATCAAAGCAAAGACTGGGCAAGGATCTACAGGACTAACCCATAGTAGACTGGACACCCCAGTGGAGTCGCCAGTTCTATTGTTCAGGATTAAACACCCTTGTAACCTAGGGTCTGGGGTTACCAACTTACTACTAACCTTGCATACAGTCAGCTTTAATAGAGAATATAAAGGAAATAGGAAGAAAGTCTTGACTTACTCGATTATCGATGGTTGATCCAAGCTTGATCTTCTTCTGTTCCTATTCTCTTCAAAGCTTCCAGGGATGCACCTCTTTCACCTACAAAGAGCAAATTATCCAAGTACAATCTTATACATGTATATATGAGAAGTTAGATAAACAATAATCTAGTACATAATCAAAATATTCATTAACCATCATACATGAAAGGGCCTCAACACAATGTTGGAAGAAGAATTTTCTTTATTAACAATCGATGAATGAGATAAGAGTACAACCCAGCTTCTAAGACAAGGACTCTGAGTTTTGTTGCTCCAACACTCCTGAAGATATACCACCAGCATAACTTTGATCTCCAAACTTGATTGATTAATGCCCTCCCAAAGGCCTTTATTTATACTTTGGGAAAAAGAGTGGTTTTGAAGGTTGAGGAGGTTGAAACAGTTAGGATAGTTAATGATTAGGGCCCAGCTAATATCCATTAATCGTGATTTATATTTTTAATGTCAAATCACGATGTACGTGACTATTAATACTGGCAACCCGTGTATGACATGTGAGTTTCTTAAAGGAAACCTGCGTACGCTTATGTACGTGGGTTTGTTGTGCCCCTGTTCAACAGCCTTAAAAAAACATTATTTCATCAAACAAAATTGTATTTTTTTTGATGAAATGTTTGAATTTCATATAGAAAACCTAAAGAATTGACAGCTACTGAAACAATGAAATTAAATGTTTTTAAGGAAAACCTTTGTGAACTATGGATTTGTTGACAAAATCACTACTTTGAAATTATTATTTTGAGTGGATTTGCATTGAAAATCAAGGGATAAGTGTTAATAATTTCTCATAACCTAATCTTGAAATCTTATCCAAATATTTATCATTTGATTTTATTATGTGATTTTGTTATCATAAATATTGCTAAGGTTTTGGAAGGGTGATTATTGTATTTTTGGCACCTTATCAAAGTTCATTCGAATTATATTTTCAAGGCTTTTTGTTCAATCTAAGAATTACGCATAACACAACCTTATTATTTGATCTTGATTTTTATGATGGGCTTCATGTGTCATCATTATTATTGCATGTAAAGATCGAGGTTGATATGTTATTGCTCTTGGTTCTTTGTGTATGAAGGTCCTCTCCAAATTATTCTTACATATTCATGATGGTCACATTTTATAAGCTGGTTCAAATTACTTACGTGAAACTATTCTTTATAATTCGAAGTAATTTTTGTTTTTTCTAATTATTTATATTTCCAAAAATTAATTTATTCAAGGAATATATATTCATGATATATGGGGCCAAAGTGTATATATTTTAATGAAAATAAAATTCCAACTCTTGATTTTGTTTTACCTTCCCGACAACCTCACAATTATCATAATGTAATAATGATTTTATATAAATAAAAATTATGCATTTTGGTTATTGGTTTAAAGGGGACGGTTGATGCTGAAATGATCTTGTAATGATTATTTTTTTCTCTATGTACAGGTAATACAAGAATCCAACTCAACGATCTCATTAAAATCAGGATGCCATATGCTAAATATAGATTACAATCAACCAACGCATTAATGGAGATCGCTATTGAATCTTGAGCGAAATCAGAAATTTGATTTAAAAGATTTTCAAGCTGATAGAGGATGCCGGATTGTTTGGCATCATTCTATTAATTTGCAGCTTTTTGCTGGGAATGTGATATCCCCATGGATTGGGGAGAGTATTCGGATCATACCGATCAGCTTAACAAACAGCGTGTTAAGAAAGCATTTGCATATTGATATAAATGAGGGAGTTTCCATTGCTAAAAGAGGAGCTGGGGGGCAGCACTGTACATGAAGATTTCTCTTTCACAAGCTCTGAAGACACAGACTGGGGGCTTCCCAAGCACATAAGATTTTTCTTTTTGAAAGTTCTGAAGGCACTGTTACCATAGAGGCTGCGCTAAACAGAATTTGAAATTTCTTTTAATGTTCTGTAAACACTGCTGCTAGGAGGTCCAAGAATCGAAGAACGCGTTGCACTGAGGCTGTTGGATGGAGGAATGTTTTTCTTCAAACTTATGTTCTCTTTCTGCAAATGATTTTGTAGAAGGAGGCTGGTAGATTGAGTACGTGCAGGAGCAGATTTTCCAGAGAGATCCAGGTTCCAGTATTAAGATTGTTAGAAGTTTTTGTAATTTATACACTTTCCCATTTCTGGAGAATTTTTGTGGAACTGAAGCATTGAATTATTTCAAGTTTTCTGTTTTAGAAAATCTTCATTACATGTGGTAGCTATGTATTTATTTTTACCAATAATATAAACTTTGAATGATTTCAGTTTTTATTATTTGTATTTAGATACAAATTCCTCTTTCAATTTTTATTGTTTCCAGCATTATTTTGATTTATAATTTATAATTATAATGATTTATAATTTGAAAATTATATTATCTTTTACTTAAGAAAGGAATTACTTTACTTCTTTATGTTAATGATAGTTAATCAAGAATGCTGGAAATGTTTTATTTATTTTTCCTGCAAATGTTTTTATTTTTTTTGGAAATGTTTTACTTACTTTTTCTTCTTTGAATGTTCGAAATAACGGAATAGTTATAAAAAGAATGTACTGCTAAATTATTTCATGTGTTACTTTCTTTATTTATTTTTAATTAAAGTACACGAAAAAGAAGTAAAAGTTCTTTTTGATCAAGAAATCTTTTAGGTTAGATATACTTTAAATAGTTTATTTAGTTTTATTTTCTTCGATTGAGTAAAGTATTAGTGGATTTTTGCATTATACTTTAATTCAATTATATTTACTTTATTTTGAGCTTATCCTTGTCTTGTAAAATTAAAAAGATAATTCACAAAAAAATAGCAATTTGGTTTCCTATTGTTTCAATTTTGTAAAGGTTATTACATATCTGTATATATATAAATAAATAGATTTGATTTTTATAATATTTTCTTTATTTTAGATTAGTAATTAGTTTTCCTGTACATTTGATTTAGTTCTATCTTTTAGGTTTCTTTTAGATTAATTCTTTGGCTAACGGAGCCATAAAAACCATCGAGAACAACCATTCCAAACAGCTTGGAACCTGCTTTAAGAATCTCGGTCTGGGTTGTCTCCCCTTTGTTGTGAGAAAGTCACATTTTGCCTATCAACAAATGGCGCTAGAAGGAGGGCCTGATTAGCAAGAAGGCCATTTTGAGTTGTTCGATTTTTTATTTCATTTATTTTTTATTTTTCCTATGAAATGGCTGATATCATTGATTTAGATCATGCTTTCGGCTTTCATATATCCGGCAAAAGTTTTTCTCCAGAGCTATCTAATTTCTTGCGAAGGCTGAGCTTCAATGGTGAAAGTAAGATTTCTGCGTCTCATCAACTTTCGGTATTTAATTCTTTTTGTGATTGCATAGATCTATTTGATGAGATTGAGAAATGTAGACTTTTTGCAACTACTTTCACAGGAAGAATTCTGATTTGGTTTAAGTTCTTGCCAACAAAATTCATTCATTCATGGGAACAATTCACGAAGTTATTTCTTAATGCTCGTGAGGATTATAGCTACAAGAAACTTGGACTTGAGTTAGAAAATCTTCGTAGAAATGAAGATGAATCTCTTGATGATTTATTTTTCAGATTCATGTTAATATGTTGTAGGTTTCATGAAAGACACCAGCCTTCCGAAAAAGAAAAAATGGATTGGTTTCTCCATCTTATCTCTCTCTCTGATTTTCATGATTTGGAAAAGAATGAAAATTCTGCAATAGATAGCATGCATGTTAGTTCATTAGTTGAAGATGATTTAGAATCTATTTTTTCTAATTCCACCGCTGAAAATGAAATTGTTGAAAATGGACAAATCATAGAATTTTATGATATGCTATTTCAAGAACAAGAGAAAAGGGATGATAATTCAACTTTTACATGAAGCGATAATTTCGAAACTCTTGTTGTTCACAAGATAATGAAAGATAAACCAAAAATTCTTAATTCTTCAACTGAATGTGCTAGTGATGACATAATTTCATCATCTTCCTTTCATGACGAGTTAGTTCCTTTCATTTCTTCACAAAATTCATTAGATCAGAGTTTTGCTAATGATGCTTCTGTTAAAGTAGTCAATGAAACAAATCATATCAATAGAGAAGCATTTACCTTTTTCTACTCTGACTCTTACTACTCTTTGTATCCTGATGTTTTTGCTGATCATAGACTACATTTACATGTTAATGATTTTCTAAAGAATACTTCATTATGGTTAGATTTTGATAGGATACAAGGAAATACATTTTTTGAAGATGAAGGATATAATGAGATCCATTCTGATTTAGTTCAAATTTGTCATGAAGAAGATCATAGTTTTTCTACTATTGTTACTTACATTAGAGGAAATTTCAACTCAAAATGGGCCTCCTAAAATGAACTAATAAAATAATAGTTAAAATAATAAAATAATATTTATTAATTTTGGAGGAAGAAAAGAAAAAAACTACTTTTTTGTTTGTATTTTTGACATATCTCCTTGTGTTTTCACTCAAATTTTGATCGGGAGAGCTCGTTGGATGCGGAATTAAATTTTGCATCCAACGAGTACCCGTTCGGCATACTTTTGACGGACCCCGCTACCCCAAAAACAAGAAATACCTGAAAAAAAAACGTAATGATGATGTCATCATTACATTTTTTCAGGTATTTCTTGTTTTTGGGGTAGCGGGGTCCGTCAAAAGTATCCCGAGTGGGTACTCGTTGGATGCGGAATTTAATTCCACATCCAACGAGCTCTACCGATCAAAATTTGAGTGAAAACACAGGGAGATATGTCAAAAATACAAACAAAAAAAGTAGTTTTTTTTATTATACCTATCCCCAAATTTATATTAAAAAAGTGTTTAAGACCTATACGGTATTTTTAATTTAAATCAATTTCATTCGCTAACACATGATGACGTGGAATTTGAATAAAAGTTAAAAGGCCCATTTTGAGTTGAAATTTCCTCTAATGTCAGCCTCACGCATGTTCATCCATTTTATCTTTTGTCAGTAAGGATTATGATTCAATTTGTAATATTAAAAGGGACGCACAATTTATTCATGATGTATTGAACATTAATTTTCTTCATTGCAACATGATAATCACATCTAAAGATAATGTCATCAATTTTAAGATAATACCCAAATGTCATTTTGTTCTTCTTGGATTTAGTCATGATGATATTGTGTTAAAAGATACATTTTTTCTTGATCATTTTTCACGAATTTTGAACCATACTTCTGATAAGATTCTTTTTAGTTATGATTCTCATGAGAAATCTATTTTCTTCCGACTTGATTTTTATGATCCGATTTATACATGGTGGGAGGAATCATTTATTAAAAGGTTTCCGTGTCACCTTTTATGCTTTGTACATACAGAATTTGATTTAGTTTCTTTTCTTCATTTTGAATTATTCCAATTTCCAATACTCATATATGACTTGTTTTCTCTGGCAGGTTTCAAGTTACGCGAATGGCTTCATTGGAATTTTTCATTTACTTAGTTTGTATATATTTTATTAGTTTAGGTTAGGTTTATAATTTAGAATGATTTATGTTTGTTTACATTTGAATAAATGCAGATATATGGAGTTGCGACAACATCATTTTAAGAATGAGATAACGACATCATTATCAGGGAAGTAGTTGTTTACTTCCTCTCATTTTTTTTAATCTTCTCATTAAAAGAAAGAACCTTTCATCCTTTTATAGCTATATACTCATTAGGATTTATTTTGTTACTTTTACTTCTGAATAAAACACATTAGATTAACATCCTATCAATTATTAAAAAAAACAACTTTGACTTAATTGAAAGATTTTAAAAAAAAAAAAGGGATAAAAAACTTTAAAACATGTTAATCTATTTTAATCTCTCATTTTCTTTGCTGGTAATTAGTCATATGTTGTTAAACCTATTTTCCACTTGATGAGATCTTGATTTAACTCATGTGTTATGTGTATATTTTTTTATTTTTTCATTTTCTTTACTAAGAGTTTTCTCGTAGACTTTGAAATCCTTCGTTTTTGTAATTTGCTCAAATCAGACTTATGTATATATGGTACACTTAATTACTAGTTGTTTTCTTTTCAATTTATTTTTAGTTTTCTTTTGATTTTTGTTGTTCTTTTGATTTTTCAGAACCAGGAGAAATGATTCAAATCTGGGAATGTTTTTATGTCATAAAATTGGAATCTGATTATATAAAACATGAAGAAAGCTAGACTTTTAGAAATCTATTCTTATCTCAGAAATAAAGGAAAAAGAAATCGAACTGTTGCAAACAAAACTACTAGACGAAAACTTTCACTGTATTTCGTTTCTTTTATCATTATCCTCAAATTATTGGATTTAATGGATATCGAAGTCACTATTACTAGGAATTCTATTACTTATTTATAAATCAGTTCTGGGAAAGCAGTTGCAATTTAATCATAAAATCAGTTATCTATAGATCCTTTACGCTATCTTATTCATAAAGAGTTTCCTATTACGTTCCCCCATTATAAATATGCAAATCTCTTGTAGATGAGCACTTAAATGCTGAGTATGAAACCTTCTTTAAACTTATTAGCTTGGGATATAAGCCGTTGGGTAGAATGGGTTAAAAGACGTACCCTTTCGAGGCTATGGACGCCTGCGGGTAGGAGGGCTCCATTTGTGGCATAATTGGATTCCAAATTATAAATTGTTATATATATAAAATCTTTAAGAATCCAAGGTCATCCCACACTCGTGAAGAGGTTCCAATGCAGCTTACCCATTAATAAATTGAGAAGTTCTAAATATTCGTGTTTTATCTTATCTTGGGACTAGAACAGTAGGATGTATGGTTAAAAGTCAACCCTTTCGAAGCTATGGACACTTCCAGGGAGGGTCATGACTGTAGTATTGGGATCATATCTTAAAAAACTGGTCAAATATCAAAATTGCATTGTATTTCCCAGGACTAATTTCTTTTGGAGTCTTATGTTTTCTGAAAAAACTTAAAATTCATATCATTTTTGAAGGTAATCTCTGGATAATGATAAAAGAATTGAATCTGGTATTAGTTTGAAATCTAGTCTTATCACAAGGCGCAGTTCTTTTATCTTCAGGAAAATGCTAATCTGAGTTAAAGAAAAATTTTCTTATCTTGCTACATACATAAGTCAGATTTCATGTTTTCGCAGAGATAACTATTTCACCTAGTCAGTCGCCATCTGTTGTGCCCCTGTTCAACAGCCTTAAAAAACATTATTTCATCAAACAAAATTGTATTTTGTTTTGATGAAATGTTTGAATTTCATATAGCAAACCTAAAGAATTGACAGCTACTGAAATGGTGACATTCCAGAAGCTACTGAAACAATGAAATTAAATGTTTTTAAGGAAAACCTTTGTGAACTATGGATTTGTTGACAAAATCACTACTTGAAATTATTATTTTGAGTGGATTTGCATTGAAAATCAAGGGATAAGTGTTAATAATTTCTCATAACCTAATCTTGAAATCTTATCCAAATATTTATCATTTGATTTTATTATGTGATTTTGTTATCATAAATATTGCTAAGGTTTTGGAAGGGTGATTATTGTATTTTTGGCACCTTATCAAAGTTCATTCGAATTATATTTCCAAGGCTTTTTGTTCAATCTAAGAATTACGCATAACACAACCTTATTATTTGATCTTGATTTTTATGATGGGCTTCATGTGTCATCATTATTATTGCATGTAAAGGTCGAGGTTGATATGTTATTGCTCTTGGTTCTTTGTGTATGAAGGTCCTCTCCAAATTATTTTTACATATTCATGATGGTCACATTTTATAAGCTGGTTCAAATTACTTACGTGAAACTATTCCTTATAATTCGAAGTAATTTTTGTTTTTATTAATTATTTATATTTCCAAAAATTAATTTATTTAAGGAATATATATTCATGATATATGGGGCCAAAGTGTATACATTTTTACGAAAATAAAATTCCAACTCTTGATTTTGTTTTACCTTCCCGACAACCTCACAATTATCATAATGTAATAATGATTTTATATAAATAAAAATTATGCATTTTGGTTATTGGTTTAAAGGGGACGGTTGATGCTGAAATGATCTTGTAATGATTATTATTTTTCTCTATGTACAGGTAGTACAAGAAGCCAACTCAACGATCTCATTAAAATCAGGATGCCATATGCTAAATATAGATTACAATCAACCAACGCATTAATGGAGATCGCTCTTGAATCTTGAGCGAAATCAGAAATTTGATTTAAAAGATTTTCAAGCTGATACAGGATGCCGAATTGTTTGGCATCATTCTATTAATTTGCATCTTTTTGCTGGGAATGTGATATTCCCACGGATTGGGGAGAGTATTTGGATCATACCGAAAATCTTAACAAACAGCGTGTTGAGAAAGCATTTGCGTATTGATATAAATGAGGGAGTTTCCATTGCTAAAAGAGGAGCTGGGGGGCAGCGCTGTACATGAAGATTTCTCTTTCACAAGCTCTGAAGACACAAACTGGGGGCTGCCCAAGCACATAAGATTTTTCTTTTTGAAAGCTTTGAAGACACTGTTACCATAGAGGCTGCACTGAACAGAATTTGAAATTTCTTTTAATGTTCTGTAAACACTGCTGCCAGGAGGTCCAAGAATTGAACAACGCATTGCACTGAGGCTGTTGGATGGAGGAATGTTTTTCATCAAACTTATGTTCTCTTTCTGCAAATGATTTTGTAGAAGGAGGCTGGTAGATTGAGTACGTGCAGGAGCATATTTTCCAGAGAGATCCAGGTTCCAGTATTAATATTGTTAGAAGTTTTTGTAATTTATACACTTTCCCATTTCTGGAGAATTTTTGTGGAACTGAAGCATTGAATTATTTCAAGTTTTCTATTTTAGAAAATCTTCATTACATGTGGTAACTGTCTATTTATTTTTACCAATAATATAAACTTTGAATGATTTTAGTTTTTATTATTTGTATTTAGATGCAAATTCTTCTCTCAATTTTTATTGTTTCGAGCGTTATTTTGATTTATAATTTATAATTATAATGATTTAGAATTTGAAAATTATATTATCTTTTACTTAAGAAAGGAATTAATTTACTTCTTTATGTTAATGATAGTTAATCAAGAATGCTGGAAATGTTTTATTTATTTTTCTTGGAAATGTTTTTATTTTTTCTGGAAATGTTTTACTTACTTTTTCTTCTTTGAATGTTCGCAATAACGGAATAGTTATAAAAAGAATGTACTGCTGAATTATTTCATGTGTTACGTTCTTTATTTCTATTTAATTAAAGTACACGAAAAAGAAGTAAAAGTTCTTTTTTATAAAGAAATCTTTTAAGTTAGATATACTTTAAATAGTTTATTTAGTTTTATTTTCTTCGATTGAGTAAAGTATTAGTGGATTTTTTCATTATACTTTAATTCAATTATATTTACTTTATTTTGAACTTATCCTTGTCTTGGAAAATTAAAAAGATAATTCACAAAAAATAGCAATTTGGTTTCCTATTGTTTCAATTTTGTAAAGGTTATTACATATCTGTATATATATAAATAAATAGATTTGATTTTTATAATATTTTATTTATTTTAGATTGGTAATTAGTTTTCCTGTACATTTGATTTAGTTCTATCTTTTAGGTTTCTTTTAGATTAATTCTTTGGGTAACGGAGCCATAAAACCTGTCGGGAACAACCATCCCAAACAGCTTGGAACCTGATTTAAGAATCTCGGTCTGGGTTGTCTCCCCTTTGTTGTGAGCAAGTCACATTTTTCCTGTGAACAGGGTTGCAATGTAGATAGTCGCATACAGTATGCGAGTTGTCAATGGAAATAGTCGCGTAAGCACACGAGTTGCAATGAAGATAGTCGTGTACGGGGATCAACACTTAGAAAAATAATATGGAAAACTGGTTCAAAGGAAAATGCATCCCAAGTCATGCCCATCTATAGTGTTTTGTAAAAATTCAATCCTAGGATGTCCTTTTATGTACCAACATAAGGAATGTTGGCGCTCGGACAGAGAAGTGCCATTTGGGTTGATAACAGCTGTAAACACTGCTGTTTATTTAATAAACAGAGGGCCTTCAAGCACTTTGGATGGTGGAATTCCAAAGGAGGCATGGATTGGTAAATAGGTAAAATACTCATTTCTGGGAACTTTTGGTTGTGAATCATTTTTCCATATTGATAAAGATGATAGAACAAAGTTTGAGGATAAATCCAAGAAATGTACCTTTATTGGATATGGGGTTGATGATTTTGGTATCACTTATGGGATCTTAAAATCGCAAAATCATTAGGAGTAGATATGTAGTATTCAATGAAAAGTTCATGTACAAAGATCAGTTGCAGGGAAAGAAAGAAGAAAATGAAGTTCCAAAGGCACCAGAAAATTAAGAGCAACAGCAAGTACCTGAAACTCCTACAACTGTAAGAAAGTCTATCAGCTTAAGTAGACCCCTAAACGATTTCCCCTTCACTGTATTATTTATTGATGACTGATTCTGGTGAACCCGAATGTTGTGAAGAAGCAATGCAGGTAGAAACTAGAAAGAAGTGGGAGTAAGGCATGGATGAGGAGATGGACTCATTGGTAAGAAACTAGACTTGGGACCTAGTTAAGTTGCCTGAAGAAAAAAGGGCATTGCAAAATAAATGGGTTTACAAGTTGAAGGAAGTAGATGGAGGCAAGAAGTGGTACAAGGCTAGACTTGTTGTAAAGGGGTTTGCACAAAATAAAGGTATATAATATGATGAAATATTTTCTCCTGTTGTTAAAATAACTTCAATTCAAACTATTTTAAGTCTAGTGGTGGTAGAATATTTTCATATTGAACAATTAGATGTAAAAACAACCTTTCTCCATGGGGATTTGGAGGAATAGATTTATATGCATTAGCCACAGGGGTATGAGGTAAAAGGTAAGGAGAATTGGGTTTGCAGGTTGAAGAAGAGTTTGTATGGCCTGAAGCAAGCTCCAAGGCAATGGTATTTAAATTTTGATAAGTTTATGATAGAACAAGGTTATGATAGATGTCATTCTGACCACTGTGTTTATTTCAAGAGGCTAGATAATGGAATATATATTATCTTATTATTGTATGTGGATGACATGCTTGTTGTAGGGTCTAACATGTAGGATATAAATGTGCTCAAAAGAAAACTAGCTAATTTATTTGCGATGAAGGATTTGGGTGTTGTAAATTAAATCCTTGGTATGAGAATAACAAGAGATAGGAAAAATCACAAATTGACATTGTGAGTACATAGAAAAGGTGTTACAGAGGTTTAGAATGCATAATGGAAAACCATTTAGTACACCTTTAGCCAGCCATTTCAAACTAAGTAGATGTGTCCAAAGACACGGGAAGAAATAGATTACATGTCCAGGATTCCCTATTCATTAGCGGTTGGAAGCTTGATGTATTCCATGGTGTGCACAAGACCATATATTACACATGCGGTGGGAGTTGTGAGCAGGTATATAAATAATCCAGATAAAGAGCATTGGAAAGTAGTACAATGGATTCTCAGGTATTTGAGATGCACCACTTCACATGCATTATGTTTTGGAGATTCAAACATTGTTCTATAGGGATATGTTGATTTAGATATGACTGGTGATAAAGACAGCAGGAGGAGCACCACAGGGTATGTGTTCACTGTGGGTGGAACAACAGTAAGTTGGATTTCAAAACTGTAACAAGTTGTTGCACTTTCAACAATGAAAGAAAAGTATGTTGCTGCTATAGAGGCTAGTAAGGAGATGGTTTGGTTGCAGAGGTTCATGGAAGAATTTGGTAGGAAGAAGGAGAATAGGAGGTTGTACAGTGACAACCAGAGTGCCATTCATATTGCAAATAAGTCATCCTTTCATTCAAATACTAAACATATACATCTCAAATACCACTTCATAAGATCTGTTCTAGATGAAGAACTGTTAAAACTGGAAAAGATACATACTAACCAGAATCCTGCAGACATGTTGACAAAGGGAGTAACCAGAGAGAAACTGAGTTCCTGCTTAGTTTCTATTTTCCTTCAAGCATGAAGGTGAAAATAAGAAATTTTCCAAGTCCAAGGTCCAGAGCATAGTCCAGCAAGTGCAGTAGCGATGGAGTTTTTGTGATCAGTCTCCAAGTGGGAGATTGTTGGTTGTGGAGCTTGATCTTCTAGATCCAGAGATATTATTCAGTTGTGTTTGTACCCCATGTGTACTACACATCATTCCCCGTAACTTGGGATGTGTGTTGGACAACAATTTTGTGGACCCATGGTATTGGGTTAATTGTAGAATTTTCCCATGGTATTTCCCCTATAAAAGAAAGCATTGTAAAGCGACTATGTATGGTATTATTTTTTATTGTAAACAATCTCTGTGATTGTGCGGGAGAGTCTATGAGAGTGTAAACAGGAAGTGCAATGGTTTTGCTGCAAGCTGTAACCCTTCATCTTTCTGGACATTAATAAAAGGACTAGCAATTGCTTTGTGGACGTAGCCCATTGTTTGGGTGAACCATGTTATATATGTGTCTCTCTGTAATGTGTTTAATGTGTTTTGCATCTTGTTTAATGATTTAACTGTATATGTGTTATTGCTCTGCGGTCCTATTTTCTAATAGAGTGGGGATTCTACTAGTACACGGTAATGCCCTTTGGACTCAAGGATGCGCTTGCAATATTTTCTAGAATTGGTGTTGATGCATTTAAATAGTTTATACATAAATTTCTTGAAGTCTACTTTGATGACTGGACAATATTTGGTCTAATAAAATATCACATAGAAAGTCTTAGAATGATGTTGGAACGATGCTGTCAGTACCAAATTTCTCTCAACTTGAGAAAGTGTATTTTTTGTGCGCCTTTTGGGGCTCTATTAGGCCACATGATCTATCATGATGGGATTTTGGTTGACCTAGCTAAAATCACCATCATATTGGACTTACCACCATATAGCACAGTTAAATAGTTAAGAGAAACATTAGGACATAGAGGATATTACAAAAAATCATCAAAGGATATGCACAAGTGACCACCCCGATGGAGAAATTGTTGAAAAAATACACTAAGTTTCAGTGGACAGAGGAATGACAGGAGAGTCTGGATAAGCTGAAAAGAAAAATGGTTGTTGCACCCATACTTGTATTTCCATATTGGAAAAAATAATTCCATGTTCATGTTGATGCATCCTCTATTGTGCTTGGAGTGGTACTAACACAACCAGGAGAAGGAGAGATTGATCACCCCATTGCTTTTGCGAGCAAAAAGTTATCAACTACAAAAAATAATTACACTTCAATAGAGAGAGAAGGATGTGTGAAGGTCTATGCATTGCAAATATTTAGACATTACTTGCTGGGGGGGTATTTCAAAATGTACACTGACCATTATGCACTGAAATATTTGGTCAATAAGCCAGTGTTGGGGGGGAATATCTGTCGGTGGCTTCTCCTCTTCCAGGAATTTGACTTCGAGATAATTTTTAAGCTGGGCTGATTAAAATTGGGACCAGAACACCCATCAAGAATAGAGAGTGGAGAATAACCTACTAGTCTAAAAGATAATCTCCCTGATGCACAGTTGTTTGCGATAATCGCCTTTGACAATCAATATGAATATATCATATAGTTCCTAACTATGGGTTTTGCACCGGTTGAGTTCACAACAACACAGAAGAAACAATTAGTATCATGAGTTGTATATTTCCAATTGATTGCTGGCCACTTGTATAAACTGGGCCCAAATAAGATACTTCGACGTTGTGTTTTCAAACATGAGCGACCTATTATTTTAAGTAAAGCACATGATGCTATTGCAGGAGGACACTATGCAAGAAAGGATACCATGCGCAAGATATTACAGGAAGGGATATTATGGCATGCCATGCATGCAGACACTCGGGATTACTATCGTAGTTGTGATGTCTTCCAAAGAATAGGAAAGTCATCTAGAAGAGATGAAATTCTACTAGTACCACAACTCACATTAGAAGCATTTAATAAATGGGTTGTTGAATTTATGGGACCTATTACTCCAGTAGGGAAGCACATAGGATCTAGATAAATTATCACTACGACGGATTACCTAACTCACTGGGCAGAAGCTATTCCCATCAAGGATTGTACTGTTGCGACAACACCAAAGTTTTTATTTGAAAATGTTGTAACAAGGTTTGGGTGCCCAAAGATATTGATTAGCGATCAAGGTATGCATTTTGTTAATCAATTGATTGAAGAACTAAATGATGAATTTCAGATACATCATAGAAGAATAAATCCATATCACCCGCAAGAAAATGGAGTGGTCGAAGCATTTAACAAGATTCTGGAAAATATGCAAACCAAAGTCTGCAATACAAGAAGGGAGGAAGATTAGGACCAAAAAATTTCCACGGTACTATGGGCATATCGTACAACATGTAAGAATTTAATAGGCCATACACCATTCAAGTTAGTATATGGATAGGAATTTTTCATGCCTATGGAATTTATTGTACCAATTTTAAGAGTGGCCGTGCTCATAGAAATGACAGATGTTGAGGTTGTCGAATATTAGAGGGAATTTCAACTCAAAATGGGCCTCCTAAAAAAAATTAATAAAATAATAGTTTTTTTTTTTGGTTGGCAAAGTGGTGGAACCCCCCTAACTAGCAGGGTTTCCATTGGCTGAGTGGCCATAAACCAGGGGCATCTAAGCCATCAAAATCACCCAGGGATTGCATCCGGCCTGGACCGCACCAACCCTTAACATGGTTGGATTTTTGGTATCTAACGGGATTAGAACCGGTGACCTTCCAGCTTAGGGGGCATCTTAACTATACCCCGCCACCAACTGTTCTACATGTTGGTTGCTATGGGCACACCTGGGTTTACTATGATCAACCAACAACATCCCTAGATCACTAGCCCTTTCGGTGATAGACCGCGAAGCGGCCTGAAGTGTCACCCGAAGTGAATCTAATGGGTTGGCCAAGGACTCAAGCGCCTTGGACCAGGTTCTATTGCAATCCTACTTGCAAATCGCAGCTCCTCTAGATGCAATATCTCTCTCTGTGTCTGCGCGTCGCGTGACCTCCTGCTCGCGTCGCGCGATCCCCTCGTCTTGTAGCTCTTCTAGCCGCGAGATGTTCCTTCACACCACTGCGTGATCCTTTCCTATGATGTGCACTTTCCCTGACTCGCGATATCTCCAGCCTTACCGCATCACCGCGCACTGTACGACACGCAGCTCCTACCCAACGCGAAGCCCTCAACTTGCGGTATCGCGCACCGCAGCTTCTCTGCCGGTGCGGTATCACCTCTCTGTGATATCCTACCTCTGCGGTTTAGCGCACTTAGCGTTGCTCATGTCGACGTGCAAGACTTAACCTACAAAGCTATTCAATACTGCAACCAGTGACTATTTTACGCAAAGCATAAATAAACCACATACAACATGCCAGAGGATTTTAACCTACGTTTATCCTTCTATGCTGTTGTGAACTGATTAACACATTCATTCATTAAACTGCAACAAAGTCCATGAAATAACTGAGAAATGCATAAGTAAACATAGCACATAAACCAATCGCATAACACGGATTTTAACGTGGTTCACCTCCAGGATGGAAGTTACATCCACAGAACTGTGTTTTCTATTATAGCTCAAGGGAAGGTAAAACACAGTTCTACTGCACCGCATATGCAGCTCAAGATCTTCTCTCTTGGATCTCTCTTCTCTTTATATTGCTCTCTTACAATATACTCTTCCCTCTCTGTCGATCCCTGTGGATCGTTACATGCATGCTCTATGATCCAGCTACTGGTTATAGTAAGATTGCTACCGCTAACAACAGAACCAGAGCTGGACTCTACAACAGTCTAATAATCTACAGAGCGACTAGCTAACAGTCTAAGTGCCCAAAAATCATCAATAACCTAACCAACCCTTTTACAATACAAAATATATCCTTTTATAGGCATCCTGAGGGTATAGCCATTACAACACTATGGGCCTGTCCCAGCAGTAACCCAAAACCCTAATTAGTGACAGTTGGCCCTTTCTGTACTTGAGGTAGCCACTTTCCGTCACACCATAGCTCTCTGGTGTCTTCCATGCTTCCCGGCACTGATCATGGGTACTATGCACCGCTTCTCGTTTCTGTCCTTCATCTTCAATGCTTCAGCCTCGTTGCTCCTTCTCCTTTATGAGGGTCGCTGAGCCCTCCTGTCTTCCGTCGCTGCCTTCAATGCAGTGGTTGAGCTCTCTCTTCTCGGCTGCTCAGGTACCGTTGCCTTCTTGACTTTTCTATCTTAAAAGTCATGGTTTCCGGCTCTACTCTCCAGCTGGAAACGTGCTATGGCGTCATAGCTCTGTCTTAACTTCTTTCCACCAAAACTTATCGTTCCACCAAAACTAGCAGCTTCTTCTGTAGCTGCGGGACCCTGCTCCAACAGTCCCCTAACACTTACTTGTGGCTTGTCCTCGAGTCACCTGCAGCGGAATTCTCTTGTTGTAGCTTTGCCTTGGCTTCCTGCGAAGCCCTCTGCAACCTGTCATGAAGTCCTGTGACTTCCTTCTGCATCACTTCGACACTTTCTTGTGCTGAATCAATCAAATCTTGACTAATACTGGCATCTTCTGTGGCGTCAGTTTTCTCCCTGGTGGTAGTTAACTCCTTCATTTTCTGTTCAATCGTATCAACTATCTTTGCGATTTGATCTTGATACGGTTGAAGTAGGTCATTAATGTGCATCTCCTTTGTTCTTAATTGCTGCGCTTCCTGCTGCAAACAGTTCATCTCCTTTGTCTTCCTCATCTTTTCAAGAGCTTCCAAGCCCTTAATCTCTTCTTTCATTGTCGCAGCAGTATTCTCTATCGACTGAATACTTTGCTGGATTTCTATTTTCTACGGTAGCTCATCTAACTCATCCCATGTGTTTGTCGCATCAGTTAGTACTAATCATGCTTCGTCGATGCGAGATTGCATCTGCGCCGAAGTGAGTCGAAGGGTTTCTACTCACGCTTTCTGGTCTGCCTGGGAGGTGTCTCGTATGAGAGCCTCAAGCTCAGCGATCTGCACCTCATGGTATGCCTTCATCTTGGCCACTTCTACATCCATCCTAGTCACGGTTTCTTCCAGAGCCTTTTCTCTGTCTGCTACTCTTCTTAGCTTCTGTAGAACTGGTAAGGAAAACTCAATGTTACATTGGGGCAGTTCCAATGCAATGCTCTGCAAAACTTGAGAAATATCTTGCTCTCTTTCCTCATATGTTTGTACTTCGTCTGCCCTTTTCTGAACACTGATAGCAAGTGCTGCATTTTTTTGCTTCAGCTGCATATTCTGCTGGTAAGTCTCGAGCTCTCTACTCTTGAGCTCTGCACCTAATTGCTGTTGGATCATATGCAACTGGTCAATATGAAACTCTGCAAGGTTAACTTCAATGGATTGTCTAAACTGAACTGGTGGGTCCTTCATTGCGGTAGGGAATTGGATACTCCCTGGTGGAATTAACACAGTATTGAGGCGATCTTTTGCTAAGGTTTCTTGGCAGGACATCGGCGGTGCCGAGGTTTCTCCGGTGTTCATCTTTTCAGGTGGACTGTACCTCATGGAAGTCTTCTCTGTAATCATTCTTAAGTATAGAAGTTGCTTTTCGACTGTGCTCTGGCTCTTTTCCTATGACTCCTTCATCGCATCAAGTGAGTCCTTCAATGTGTCACATGTCCTTGTTGCGATGAGTTCATAGTCATCGTCTGTCAATGCGGTCTTCAGAGTTGGCTTTGAGGTTTTCTGTTTTTTCTTCTGCTGCGTCCCTAGTGGCCCTTGCTGTGAAGGTCTCTTCTTTTCCCCTGGTAGTGGTTCCTCTGCTGAAGATTGCGTCTGGGTGTCTGCATTATCTTTGTCCTTGTCCTGGTGCTCTGTCTCTGCACTGTTTGACGATAGTGGTACGGTATCTTCATATTCCTGCTTCCATTGGTCGTCGAAGTCTCTTATGACTCCTTCGATGTCCCAGGCTGTCATCCTAAACGAGCCAGTAGCCCAATCATCACATTTAGTCTTTTTTGGTTGCAGATAGATTAAATGGCTGTCTGCCATAAAATTAAGCCGACTATCATACATGTCCACAATCTCCGTGCTGAGCCGTGGTGTCTCTTGGATGACCTTCATCAACAGCTTATAGTATTCATGGAATACCATCGCATTGATTACTTTCTTGGCTGGGTGGTTGGTCTCCCATAAACTAGCATAGCGCACTCCTTTGGGTGCGCCACCTGCTATCTGTGGAAACTGGGTATGGGGAGGCTCCTTCCATCCGACAAATGCACAAAGTATAAGCAACCACGAAAAATGGAAAGGGTGGTTGGCTTCATTCTGAGCTGCCAAGCAATCCGCTTGCAGCATATTTAATAAGAATAGAGACCAATTGAACTGTTCCCCCTCTGTGACCTGTATGGCCAGGTGAATTACGGATCCTGTAACTTCCTTTGGTCGAACCTTGGTTAGCAGTCTGCCCACGAGCAGACTGGCGGTGAATCTAAGTGTCTCATTTGGTATGCTTGAAATGTCATAACCCCGTACTCCTCTCTATAGCTGATACTTAGTTACTAGGGCTTGTGGTAACTTGGAGTCCTTGATTTTTCCTATTGTTTTGTATATCAGGGTGTCTACCCATCTTGGACAGGCCGGTGATACGATGTATCAAATCAATGTTTAGGTCGAACTTGTTTCCTAGCCAGAGGTACCCTCCGTGTATGCAAGAGAGTAAAATGTGTACCACGGCGTTAACCTCTGGACCCCGTCCAAAATGAGGTAATCTCAGCAAACTGAGCAGTCCTGATCGCTCAAGAATCTGGACATGCGGCATGGGAACACATTCATCCCTCCCTATCCTTGTGTTCTTCTCAATCTTCAGATAGCTATCCAGCTTAAACTGAGGATATGTCTTGCCCTCTGCCAGGTTATAATCTACAAATTTAACAACAACAGCATATCCTACTAGATCTCCATTTTCCTTTACTCGAGAATCAATGGGTGGGATGGGAACAGTATACTTAGCGTTCTTAGACATTCTTGGTTCTAGTGCGCCTTCGACTCGTGGTATCATGTAGTCTGTTCCGCTGTGAACTTCTTCCTCATGCTCTAAACCGGATTCATCATTGACCTGAGATTGGCTCCTCATTTGCGGTTGCTGTCTGGTCTGTGACGAACTTGGCGGAGCATTCTTTGGTGGCGTTGTCATAGCTCCGGCAAGGCCGTGACGTTGAAATCTTCTCAAAATGTTTGCTATCGGCTCGTCCTTGGACATAACCCACTCAGTACAAAATGGCGGACATGCACTGGTTGCAACTTCTGAAAATCACAGCACTCTGTAACCACTTAGCTCTGGACACAGAACTCTTTAACAACTTAACTCTATGGCTCTCATTTTTTCTGCAAATGTAACCATCCCACTTGAATACTTTCTGCTTTTATGCCCAATATGATAATCCCGAACGCAACGGTCATCTAGACTGGACCTGTCAGTCGTCATTAATGCCTGGACAAGACCACACCCACCATCCGATCCCTAATAAATGCGGAAATCCGATCGAATTTCCCTCGAAACGTGTGTGCACAGGCGTCGGTCTCGTCGGAGATTTGCCAAATCTGGAAAAATTGATTATACTGTTGCCAAATATATGGCAAGATATATCGACCATTACCTCATTAACTACCTGTCAGATGGTGACGTGACTGGCCCTCTGTAAGTTGCAAAACTGAGTACGTGGCACGGGGAAACATCGCACTGCTACGATGCGACTCCGCATCACCTCCATAAAACAATACTTACTTTTTTTTTTTAATTTTCCTTTTTTTTTTTGATGTGATTCCTCATACTTAGAATAATACCTGCCAATGTAGACTATTTCGCGGTGCGATGACTCCTTTCAACTACACTGGACATCTGCACCGTTTAGACTAGTTAAGCTATGGATGAGAGGTGGGGTGGTTATCACTATAGGGCTTAAGCCTACTGCCATTAATCCATGTGGGAAAAAGATCCCCATTCAGCTGGCTGAGCTGAACGGCACCTCCCTCTGTGACTTGTTGTATCTGATATGACCCCAGCCAATGTGTCTTGAACTTCCCTGGAAACTTAATGAATTTGCTGTCATAGAGGAGCACTAGGTCTCCGATCTGGAAAGTCTTATTCTTAATGTGTCTGTCATGCCAAGATTTTTCTCATGCCTTCTGCACTTTCTGATGGAATCCGGTGATGAACCTGTCTTCTTCTAAGGAAAGCAGCTATGCTAGCCTTTCTTCGACTGTGTCTGTATCAGTCATCCCGGTAATCTAAGCGATTCTTAAACTGGGAAGAATATACTCCATAGGCATAACAACCTCCTGTCCATACACCAAGCTAAAAGGTGTGTGTCCCGTAAGTTTCTTACATGTGGTCCTGTACGCCCATAATACAGCGTTAACTCTGAGGTCCCAATCATTTCTTTGGTTATTGCAGATCTTAGTAAGAGCATTTTCTAAAATTTTATTAAAGGCCTCCACCGTACCATTAGCCTGTGGGTGGTAGGGGGTGCTCTTATGGTGCTGAATCTGGAATTCTTCTGTCAATGCCTCAATAGTGCTGTTCAAAAAATGCGTGCCTTGATCACTCATCAAAATTACTGGGCATCCAAATATACTGATGATGTTTTCAAAAAGGAACTGTGTGGCTGTAGCAGCATCACAATTTCTTACTGCTTTGGCTTCTGCCCATCTGGTGAGGTACTCTGTTCCAGTGATAATATATCTTGCACCAGTGTGCTTTCCTGGTGGGTTTATAGGACCCACAAAATCTATATCCCATTTGTCAAATGCGCGCAAGGTGACCTGCGGTCGCAGTGGCATTTCATCGCGTCGTGAGGGTTTTCCTACCCTTTGGCAGATATCCCAGCATCTGCAAAAGTCCTTGGTGTCTTTATGCAATGTAGGACACCATAATCCTACCTCCAAGATTTTCTGCGCAGTCGGTTTTCCTGCGAAATGACCTCCTGCGGTTCCTGAATGAGCCTCTTTGATAATAGTGTCTTTTTCGTGCGGCATCACACATCTGCGCAGAACTTCATCCGGACCTAAATTGTATAGGTGTCCTGCGATGAGGGTGAATTCTGCTTCTTTAACAACCAACTGCTTCTTTTGCTTCTTAGTAAACTCATCAGGTGTTGCTCCTGTAGTGAGGAATTGAATAATGTCGGCATAGTACTCATCTGCAATCTGTATGGAAAACAACAGCGCATCTGGCAGATTGTCGTCTAGGTTACTTGGCTCTTCTCCTAAGTCTAACCGCGACAAATTATCAGGTCCTGCAATCAGTCTTCCTGGTTTGACAATGATTTCAAAATCATACTCCTGAAAGAGGAGTAACCATCTGCAGATTCTCCCCCCTAACACTGGCTTATTGACCAAGTATTTTAGCGCGGAATGGTCAGTGAACATCTTAAACGGGGCACCCAACAGGTAGTGCCTAAAATTTTGCAGCACGTACACCATAGCTAGGCCTTCTGTTTCTGTTGTGGTGTAGTTATTTTCTGCTGTCGAGAGCTTTCTGCTGGAATATGCGATAGGATGGTCAATATCTCCTTCTCCTGGTTGTGTTAGAACAACCCCTAGTGCTATGCCAGACGCATCGACATGTACATGGAATGGCTTAGTCCAGTCGGGAAATACTAGGATGGGTGTTGTAACCATCTTCTCCTTAAGTGTGTCTAGACTCTGCTGACATTCCTCATTCCATAGGAATTTTACATCTTTCTTTAGCAATTTCTCCATCGGCGTTGTAATCTTTGCATAGCCCTTGATGAAATTTCTGTAGTACCCGGTATGACCAAGTACTGTCCTCAGTTTCTTGATTGAGTTGGGTGTTGGAAGGTTTACAATGATAGCGATCTTCGCGGGATCTACCATCAAGACTTGTCTGCAAACAATGTGGCCCAACAAAATACCAAATGGTGCACAAAATATACATTTCTTCAAGTTTAGAGAAATTTGGTACTGCCTACATTTCTCTAACATTAATCTTAGATCTCCTACGTGCTTGTCAACAAGTCCAAATACAGTCCAATCATCAAAATATACTTCTAAGAACTTATGGATGTATTCTTTAAAGACAGCAACTACTACTCTAGAAAATATAGCAGTGCATTCTTAAGACCAAAGGGCATTACCGTATACTGGAACCAGCCCCATTCTGTTGCAAAGGTGGTCTTGGATCAATCTTCTGGATGTATTCTGATCTGATGGTAACCTGAAAAGCCATCAGTGAAGAAGTAGACCTTCTGTCCTCCCACGTTGTCTAATACCTCATCAACGAACAGTGTCGAAAATGGATCGTGAAGCGATGCATCATTGAGTTTGCGCAGATCGACACAGATCCTGATGTCCCCTTTTGTTTTCTTCTCTTGTACGACCATGGGGCTAACCCATTCGCTTTCTTCTACCGGCTCAATTATGCCTGCTGCAAGCATCTTATCAATTTCATCCTTTACTTTTTCTTTGTAGCGCGGATTTAATCTATATGGGTGCTCCTTAACTGGTCTAGCGTCCTCCTTCAACGATATCCTCATGAATCCCAGGTCTCCAACTATTCCCTTCATCTCTGTGAACTTGGTGGGAAATAGGTCTTGATAGTCATGTAGCAGATCTGCAATCTATCCGACTGTTTCATTGTTCCAGTAGTCTCCAATAGAGGCAAACTTAGGTTCTGCGTCTGTGCCAATATTGATCTTTTTAATCTTGATGGGCTCAGTGATTGCCGGAATCTCTAACTGTGGTCCCTGAACATCACGAGTCCCTTCTGACTCCAGAATGTTGGTGTTGCGATGGTCCTCATCCTCCTCCTCATTGTCTGGCTTTGTTGCGAAGTTATAGCATTCTAGCGCATCTTGCAGCTGGATGGCCCACTCGGGTTGAGCCTGCACTGAGATGGTACAGTCCTCACATATATTGATCTTGATTATGTCTAGGGCCTGAGCAACACTTGGATGTTATGATTCAAATGCAAAGGTGAGTAGGAAGCTGTCTGTCATAAGTGACCATGTGGTCGTCCCCTTGCACAACTCAGTCTCTGTATACCAGTTCCTTGGAACTGTGTCCAATGTGTGGATGAATCTGTGGACCCATTCATCCTCAGGAATGTTCGACCAGTTCTATTCACATGCCTGAATGTGTGTTCTGGGATCAGTTTCTCCTGTGTACTTCCGCTGGACATACTCTCTGTCGTCAGAAAATCTGATCGCCATCAGTCTTTTTATATTGTCCCATGATGCGATATTCTCTTTATGCGCATACCACCATCTTGCAGGTGTGGCTTGAACTGCAAGGTCCATAGCTGCGATCCTCTGCTCATAAGGAATCTATTGCTCAAACTGTTCAAAAAGTTCCTGGATATCTATCAGAGCATGATATGATGGAATCTCAGCGATCTCTGTGCCAATCCATCACAGTGACTTACTTACACATCTACGCGCTGAGACTTCGTAAAGTCTGTTCTGCCAGTTCTCTAGACCAACATCAGAATTCGATGCACATGAGTTGTTGCATTGCCAACTAATGTTCCCTTCTACGGTTGGATTGATGTAGTCGTTCTGGTTTGCAATCATCTGGTAGATACTATCGATGTTATGTGCCTCCTCCTCTGCTCAGATAGGTTCGATATATCTAGGACCCTGGTGAGGATCCAACGGTGCGATGACCCAGATCTGCGCATCCTCAAAGGTCATTTGTCTCCTTTTTAGGTTGATGACAGCCTTGCTACCAATCGCCCAATCGATACTTAATAATGTTGGATACGGTCGACTGTCGCCAATGATTTCTATAACCTCGAAGTCCGCAAAAGTACAAACTCTGTCAATGTCAACTGGCACCTGCGATAGTCGACCCAATGGTGATACTCGCTGCTGGTTGGCTAATCTCAGGTGGATAGGCGATCTGACTAACTGAGGGCTACCCATATGTTCCCATGTCTTCTTAGTCAGAACATTCACCTCTGATCCTAGATCTAAGAAAACCTCATCCATTTCAAACTCGCCAATCTGCGCTGTGAATTTCATCTCTCTTTCGGTCCTTGTGTGTCCTGTAATATTATGTACAACGCGGTGTGCACTGCTTGAGAGAGAAGGTTGCTGACACTAATCTATAATGCGCTGTAGCTCGCCGATAGCTTTGTCATTTCTCAGGAGTTTCAAGCAGCTGTGCAGGAAGGATTGTACACTTCCTATCGATTCATCCTCGTCACATCTTCCCGATGTGGTAGCCTGCGATGCCTGCTCAGGGCTATCGCCACAAGGTGCTTGCTGCGATACACCCCTAGACGGAGGTAACTGCGATCCTGATAGTGTAGGTTCATCAAAGGAAGCCTTGGCTTCATGAAATGTCTCTTTATTCTTATGTAGGTCGAGTGCTGTTGCTTTACTAGGAGCTCTACGCACCCACTCCTGACTGGTGTTCTTTTCGGTCTCCTGCGATGTCCCACTGGTGGAAGCACCGCTACGAGTCACAATATTGACTCTTGGTTCTGGTTCTTCCTGCTCAGCAACAATAAGTTGGATGTTCTGGTGTATGGCTGGTTTAGGGTCTTTGATCTTAGCTATTAATATAGGACACTCCTCTATAGTATGATCATAAGATTTGCAATAGTTACAAGTGGTAGTGGGGTTCTGACAGTCCCTAGCATAGTGTCCTACAACTCCGTAGTTATAACAAGTGATTGGTCCATGACCACGGCCAAAACCTTCTCCTCTGCCGAAGCCTTCTCCTCTGGCAAAGCCTCCTCCACAGCCTCGTCCTCTAAATCCTCCTCCACGTCCACCATAAGCTGGATCAGGCTGAGGTCCTGCTACTGGACCCTGTGTGTCTGCTTGGACTCTGTACACGTCATGTTTTCTATCTAACATGAGATCATAGGCTCAGCAATTCTATTCATCATGTCCCACAGAACTGTAGAAGACACAGTATAGGTTCTTAGGTGTCTATACATACTTCTGAAGTAAAGGGCATTGCTGAGGTGGGTGTCCTTGTGTTTTACATATTTCACACCATGGCCCTTGCATTCATGGTAAGGGGCTAGGAGCCCCTGACACTAAATATTCTGCAAAGACTGGACAGTTGTATTTGGTATGACCCTGTGCTCTACATCGCAAGAACCATATGTCTTGCATAACCTCTTTTCCTTTCTTAAGTTCATGTATCTGTAATGTGAGGTTGGCCAACTGGTTCTGTAGAGTTGTCATGCCTGTACTGGTTTCTGCTAAAGGTGAAGCTTCTAGCTTCATCACCATCTCCAACGCGTCATCCTGCATCTGGATTTTCTACTGCATTAGTGGCACTCTGATGTGAGGGAGCAGCGCTGCAATAAACCATTCCTTATGCTGCTCCGGCGCAAACTCAAAACTTACTTAGTCTATAAGAGCTTTGAATTTCTGGTCAAAGTCCCATACTGACTCTGATGGTAGTTGCTTAATATCCTTGAGCTCTGTAATGCACTGAGACTCAGACTTAGGTTTCTTAAATTCTTTAATCATGGCGTTCTTGACCTGGGCAAGTGTCCTGGGTACTGTGGTATACTTTATGTACCATGTTAAAGCTCGATCTCTGAGTGTAGTGACCAACTGTACAAGTTTAAGGTTATCGTTGTTGATTATTTTAATGGTCCACATGGCTTCACATAGGAACCAATGCTGTTCTGGGTCCTCTGCTCCTGTACCCTTAAAGGTAGGTAGCCTCATATCGTCTCCCATTCTATTTCTCTGTGGTGGGTTCTGATTGACTGGAATACTACCACTCAGCGGTGTAGGTAAAGGTGATGTAGCGGTAGTAGGTACTATCTGTGAGCTACTGGATGGAGTACCTACGGGATTATTCTGAGTCCCTGTCTATTTCTGTGGGGTATAGGGATGGTAAGGGATACCCCCCTCTGGCTCTTCTGTGGTACTAGGACTCGGTTGCCTAATATTGTCTGAACTATCTCCAAATACTAGAGAGTTGAAAGTTACTGTATATTTCTTGCCACTACGTGTTCGTCCAATGTCATCAAAATCACTTTCAAACTCTTGTGACATTACTATCTTTACTTATTCATCTGAAATCATGTCCATTACTCCTTTTTCATATAGCAGCATCTTAATGGACAAGTTTAGAGATTTTAGGTACTTACCACAATATCCTTTGAAGAAGTACCGCTCAGCCTCGCTGAAGCTCTTTCTCTGGTCAACTGCAAATTTTGTAACGAAGCCTCCTAGCACACTCGCAAGTGAGAAGTCCATTGCTCTCGTTAAGGAATTGTCGAGACTCTGCACAGTCTGAATCAGCTCCGGTGTCTAGACAATGTTTCTTTTCTTTTTGAATATATCCATATCTGTCAACTTGGATAACCAGTCGAAAATTTCATTTCCATAGGTTGCAAAAAATATGGCATGTATGTCTGAAGCGATATGCTTTTCTAACTAGGCCTCTGTGCTCAGTTTAGGGCTCCGATTTTCTTTCTTGGAAAACTCCCTTAAGTTTGAATCCAGCCACTGGTGAAACTCTTCTCTAGTAGGATGCCAATAGAACATTAGTGATCAGTTGTTCAAAACCGGCAACGAAACCATTTGTTGGTTGCTATGGGCAGACCTGGGTTTACTATGATCAACCAAAAACACCCCTAGATCACTAGCCCTTTCGGCGACAGAACGCGAAGCGGCCTGAAGTCTCACCCGAAGTGACTCTAATGGGTTGGACAAGGACTCAAGCATCTTGGAACAGGTTCTATTGCAATCCTACTTGCAACTCGCAACTCCTCTAGCTGCAAGATCTCTCTCTGTGTCTGTGTGTCATGCAACCTCCTGCTCACGTCGCGCGATCCCCTCATCTCGTAGCTATTCTAGCCACGAGATGTTCCTTCACACCATCATGCAATCCTTTCCTATGATGTGCACTTTACCTGACTCACAATATCTCCAGCCTTACCGCATCGCTGTGCACCGTACGACACGTAGCTCCTGCCCAACGCGAAGCCCTCAACCTACAGTATCGCGCATCGCAGCTTCTCTGCCGGTGCGGTATCACCTCTCTGTGATATCCTACCTCCGCGGTTTAGTGCACTTAGCGTTGCTCGTGTCGACATGCAAGACTTAACGTACAAAGCTATTCAATACTGCAACCAGTGACTGTTTTACGCAATGCATAAATAAACCATTCTTTTAATGCCACGTTTATCCTTCTATGCTGTTGTGAACTGATTAACACATTCATTCATTAAACTGCAACAAATTCCATGAAATAACTGAGAAATGCATAAGTAAACATAGCACATAAACCAATCGCATAACACGGATTTTAACATGGTTCACCTCCAGGATGGAAGTTACGTCCACAGAATTATGTTTTCTATTATAGCTCAAGGGAAGGTAAAACACATTTCTGTTGCACCACATATGCAGCTCAAGATCTTCTCTCTTAGATATCTCTTCTCTCTATATTGCTCTCTTACAATATACTCTTCCCTCTCTGTCGATCCCTGTGGATCGTTACATGCATGCTCTATGAGCCAGCTACTAGTTATAGTAAGATTGCTACCGCTAACAACAGAACCATAAGCTGGACTCTACAACAGTCTAATAATATACAAAGCGACTAGCTAACAGTCTAAGTGCCCAAAAATCATCAATAACCCGACCAACCCTTTTACAATACAAAATATATCCTTTTATAGGCAGCCCGAGGGTTTAGCCATTACAACACTGTGGGCCTGTTCCAGCAATAACCCAAAACCCTAATTACTGACAGTCGGCCCTTTCTGTACTTGAGGTAGCCGCTTTCCGTCACACCACAGCTCTCTGCGGTCTTCCATGCTTCCCAGCACTGATCATGGGTACTATGCACCGCTTCTCGTTTCTGTCCTTTGTCTTCAATGCTTCAGCCTCGTTGCTCCTTCTCCTTTATGAGGGTCGCTGAGCCCTCTTGTCTTCCGCCGCTTCCTTCAATGCAGTGGTTGAGCTCTCTATTCTCGGCCGCTTAGGTACCGTTTCCTTCTTGACTTTTCTATGTTAAAAGTCATGGTTTCCGGCTCTGCTCTCCAGCTGGAAACGTGCTACGGCATCGTAGCTCTGCCTTGACTTATTTCTGCCAAAACTTATCGTTCCACCAAAACTAGCAGCTTCTTCTGTAGCTGCGGGACCCTGCTCCAACACTACATACTGCAGATGGAAATAATAGTTAAAATAATAAAATAATATTTATTAATTTTGGAGGAAGAAAAGAAAAAACGACTTTTTTGTTTGTATTTTCGACATATCTTCCCATGTTTTTACTCAAATTTCGATCAGGAGATCTTGTTGGATGCAAAATTAAATTTTGCATCCAATGAGTACCAACTTGGCATACTTTTGACGGACCCCACTACCCAAAAAACAAGAAATATCTAAAAAAACTTGATGATGCTCTACTGTTCAAAATTTGAGTAGAAACACAGGGAGATATGTCAAAAATACAAACAAAAAAGTAATTTTTTTTATGATACCTATCCCCAAATTTATATTAAAAAGGTGTTTAATACCTATACAGTATTTTCAAATTTAAAGCAATTTCATTGGCTAACACATGATGACACGGGATTTGAGTTAAAGTTAAAAGGCCCATTTTGAGTTGAAATTTCCTCTAATGTAAATATTATGTCAGTCAATCCATTTGGAGGAAGAGCCCTTCATTACAGGATTCCATAAAAAATTAGAAAAAACAAAGGAGGAATGTATGACATGATAAACACATTAAGAACAATCAATTTTCATTTAGATTCCTTGTTCTTATGTATGACAACAAATTTTTCAAGCACCTAGGAAAGTTGAATACACATTGGCTAGGTCCTTATGTGGTTAAGGAAATCACTGATGGAGGAGCAGTGAAATTGGAAAAAATATATGGCACGGAAGTCAAGGGGCTCATCAACGGGAGTCGTTTGAAGCCTTATTTTATAAAAAAATGATAGAAAAGATGACTAGAAGAAGAGAAAAAAGTGACTTTCACACGAGGCGTGGCATTAAAACCAATGGCATGTTGGCACATTTATGTGAAAAGATTGTTGAGCTGTCAAACATTAAATCTATAGACAAGAAGGAAATTTGAGCAGACATCAAGGGAAGTTGAGTGTCACTTCCCCAATTAGTATCATGACATAAGAGCGAAAAGTGGAGGCATAGTTGGCACCTCCACGTAAGAAGTTAGACTAAGAACCGATGTGATGGATTTTGTTGTCATTATGCTACTTGATGATGGCGCATGTGAGGATTTGAAAGACTGATTGCTGGAATGAACCCGCTACTGGTGGATAATTACTAGCTCATGTCCTTATAATGCCATAACCAGAATAGTTGCATGAAACAAGGTGACTGAAAACGTGTGCAAAAGTATGACTAGTAAGTGTTACAGTGCTACTGACCCTGGGGACCCTATCAAGGAAACTGTAAGTAACCATTATAAGTAAGAGAAATGTTGTTGGATATGTTCCATTGGAGGTTGAGAGCCACTTGGAGATTAAGCTAGTTTCAGGGCTCCATGCAAAAGCACCTCTAACCATATTGGTAAATATTCCAATGAGAAGACATTCTGATACTGGTAAGAGAAATGTTGTCTTGAAGGAGCTGAGAACGAATGTAGAAGCAATGGAAAGAATTCAAAGACTAGAGGATTTCCCACCAAAGCCTCGGGATAAGACTGTGGAATTAATTCCACGGTGCATGGTATCCATTGCTAGGAACTTCTGGTATAAATAGATGTTTGGATGAAGAGAAGAAGAAACAAAGGCCAATGACATCACTATCATCACCATAAACTGCTTGTTGCAGCTGCAACAATTTCCCAAAATTCCAAAAAAAATTAGGACCCTCCTTTGCTTGGATTAGTTCGATTTTCTTCTTGGGGTTGGCCTAATAATAATTTCTCAGATTGTTTTCTAATTTTTGGGTTGATCTACCACCTGTTTCATATTTTTTCTAACGCTTGAAAAAATTCATTGATTGATCAAACTTCATCATTTGCCTTTTTAATTACGTTTTCATCATGGCTGAATCGGAAGGTATTTGCTTTTCCTCCCACCGTTGTGAATGGATAAGCAGTATTGGCTCTGACTTCCTTTCCAATTTGTTTGTTTTAACATCGGCTGTTTTTGAGGTTTACATCAGAAATTTTTATCATTTCTTTCTTCGCCGTTGCGGAAGGAAAACGGCTTCCTCCTTCGATCATTGCTTTAACGTTTCGGACCCCACTTTATTAGTCTCACAGATCCCGTAAGTCATGTCCTTTCGGTGTTGCGGCTATGGAAGGATTTATTTTTCCAGTCGTATAAGTCATTTAGGATCCGCCGTTGTGGAGGACCGCACCCTTTTTTCCTCCGTCGTTGCATATGTTGAAGGACTAACCTTTTCGAGCATTTAGCATTGTCGTTTCTGGTTCAAGCCCCGACATTGCGGACGGTGGTATGCTTTACAGTTCCATCGTTGCAAATGAAAGAAACACTAACCTTACTAATTCGCAGTCATTTTTTCTCCCATTGTAGATCGATTTACCCTTTGCGGCTCCGTCGTTGCGGCTCTTGTTTCATTATTGACCCGACGATTGGTTTTCCTAGGTTCTGCCATGTATATCTCCGTGGATGGTTTACAGATTTCTCCATCCACTGTTGCGGAAAGAAGTTTGCTTTCTACTTCTGATCCAAAGATCTCCGACATCCGATCTTTAACTTTTCCCCCCACCGTTATTTTGACTATATATTTGGGCATGGGTTTTATTGTTTTACTATTTTATTTGGACTGTTGTTGTTGGGATTATCAAGAACTATCATTATCATCGTGTTGTCGTCCACTCACGCTCACCCGGTCCCCCTTTTTTGGTACCCGTAGTCCAGGTGTCTCATCCATGGAGCTTGATAGTCCTCTACACACCGGTTGCGCAGTGCCAGGTAGGCTCATGTGTGCCTTTCCCCGTTCCATTTAAGCATTTGGTTGTGTTTTTTGCCTGCGGTTAGGACTGTTCTATGGCCGTTATCTTTACACCTATATAGTTGGGGATTTTGTATTTTAACTATCTGAGGAGGGGGCGTTTTGACCCATTGAGTAGTATTTGTCCGCGGCCTTTTTCTGTGACCCTGCGCTTAGCGAATGGGGGTTTGGTGCAGACGGCCATTACGTCGTCTGCACCAAGCTGCCCTGTGTAGCGATGTTTGATGGGGGAGGGTTGTCTTGGACTGCCTATGGTTTGTGGATTTATTGCCCTCCTTTCTCATGGCCCTTACCCTTTAGAAACCAATGGCATTTTGTCGTGCCGTCCCGCGCGCAGTCGATTTTGAGGCCAAGCCGGGGGAAGTGGATATGCCGCTGTGTTTAGTTTGTTGACCATAGGTGCGTGGGCATGGTTTGGTTGGAACATCGTTGAAATCTTGTGTATTTACCCCTATATGTCCCATGCAACGAAATGGTAATGGCACCCGCATAGAGCGGAAGGTTTTAGTCATGTTAATGGAGATGGGTTTTTCCTGCCCGATTATATTGTTAGAATTGTTTGGTATTGAAAATAAGTGGTATCTTTCCTGTTTTTACTGCATATAACTATTTTCCATCATGCTAGACATAGACTAAGTCACTGAACACTGCACATTGTGTTTCAATGGTTCTGTTAGTTAGGCCATTTATGATTATATACATGCTTATATTTGCTTCATTGACTGATTGATATCATGTTAAACATAGAAGAAATGACACATTGCACACTGATGTATATAAGTTTGTCACTCAGCCAAAATGGATTAATGTTTACAATGTTGTGTGTGGTAGGAAGATTTCGAATCCACAATGTCAAAGAGGCAAAAGAAGAAGGCCCCGGTGGTCGAGGAAGAGCCCGAAGTAGAAACTGACACCAAAATGGAATATATATATGAGGACACTAAGTGTATTTATGGTGTTGAACCTAAATACCAGTGGGGGGAAATATATAGACTGATCACACACAGAGAGGTTCCTGACATGGGCTTAGAAGAAGAATCCATATATGCTAGCATAGAAAGATCTTGACTGATGAAGATCGCCACCAGACCAGAGTTGTTCCCGTGCTTTGAAGTAATCGGTTGGATTCTGCCCTGGGCAGATGTCACAACAATGATTCTAGAAAATGTAGAGATATAGGGATATGCTTCATATAGCCCTGGATATGTAGCATTGTCTTACCACCTGCCAGAAGCCCAAGAATTTTTATCTGATGATTTGCTGAACAACATTAGAATGGACCTGGTAGAGACTCTTAAAAATATGTTGTTTCAGGGAAAACATTACAGATATAGACCGACGGGTGATTATGATACGACAAGCTTAAGGCCCCCCTATAGGTTCATAGCTTTAATGCTGAATAGGATTTTTGGAAGAGCACATGGTAGGTTCTTCAAGTTAGAATGGATTCCAATCATTTTTTGTGTTGCAACCCAGGGGACAATTTTCAACTGGGCCAACCTTGTATCAAATAGTCTTTCAGCTTGCTTGGCCTCATCTTTGGGAGGAGTGGCCCAAAAGAGGTCTGAATTCTATATGAGTTCCATACTTGTAGATTGTATATTATACAATCAGCCTTTCCCCAGCCTCAGGTGCATCTGGGATAGGGGAAGAATGCCTGTCTATTCTGCTTATAAACCACTATGGGTGCATAAATATCACAGCCATTACCGAGAAGTCTGTGAACACTTCATCATGCCCTTATACACGCTCATTTTCCTGAAGGAGTGTGATTGTATGTCATAGGAAGCGCTACAAGTAATCGAAGAATATGCAGATTACTATTTGACTGAGGAGGGCCTATACTTCAGGATGTTTGGAGGTTCAAGAGCACCCTCCCTGCTGCCCAAATATGCCACTAACTACATCATACACAAGGAAGCAATCAGGAAGGTCTTCTTGCATTGCATAGGGAGCTTTCTGTTTGAGCATAAGAAGAACACCTATCCTCCTTTGCCCTTCAGGTTAGGAAGCTACAAGTTTACCAGAGTGAAAAAGGCTGATGAATTTGTAGAAGAGCTGGAAAAGTTCCATTTTGGAGAGATGCCCTTCCGTAGAAATGATACTCACCGTAAAGTAGCTGAACATTGCAAAGAAAACAATGTGCATTTTGAGTATGCCCACCATTAGGATCGAGAAGAATTCATCTTCTGAAATGTAGTAAACATGACAGCCTTGAGAAGAAGGTTCAAGAAGAAGATCACCACCAAAGGTGGGAAGGGAGATGAACAAGCAAAGGCTGAGGAAGAAGAAAAGAAAAGAAATGAGGAAGCCCAGAGGTTGGCACAAGAAGCTGCAGGGTGGCTACACTCAGAAGAAGAAGAAAAAAGGAAAGCTGCGCAAGAGGTATCTAGGAAGGCAGAAGAAGATGCAAGGAAATAAGAAGAAGAAAAGAAAAGGAAGCTGGATGAGGAGCTCCAAAAGCAAGAAGCCGAAAGGATAAAGATGACACAGACATAGCAGTCATCTTCTGAAACAGCTACAGGGTAAACCCAGGATGTGGAGAACCCCGAGGTTTAGGACCCACAAGTACCTGGTGCCAGCATACCCATGGTCCCCACTCTCAAGCTGGTCCCTTTTGTGCAGAAAAAAGGAGAAGAAATCCCTGATTTCAATACTATTTTCTACGACAGGGAAACAAAGAAGATAGTTAAGAGAACGGAAAGGAGGATTGAAATAGGAAGTCTTCCTGGTAAAATGATAACGGATACAGAAGTTGTGTTGGGAACAGACCGGGATCCGAGGTTCACCATTAGAGCCGGAGCAGCACTGATTCAAGCTTCGGAAGATAATGTTGACAGGATCATGACAGACTTGGAACTATCTAAGAAATCCTCTGCTCAATTAAAAGACACCTTGAGGAAAGAGAGAGAGGAACATAATAGGCTGAAGCGGAAGTATGAAGACATGTAGAGGGAGATAAAGGCTTCTAAGGCTGAATTGCAGGCCCTCCAAGTAGAAAGACAGGTCATAGAAACAACACAAGAATGCTTGGAGAAAGTGCAGAAAGAATATCAAGAGCTGAAGATGGAAAAGAAACGGCTGCAGGAAAAGGTAGAAGAACTAGAAGAGCAGCAAAAGATTACCTTGGAGGCCAGTGAGCTGCACACCCAGGAACATGAAAAGAAACATCAAGAGTAGATTTCTTCTCTAACAACTGCTCTGGAGGAAGCAAGGGAGTAGCAGGTTAACCTCCAACCGTTCAAAGAGCATGTTTTGGCCGAAAAGGCTAAGATGTTGTAGCTACAGACTGCTATAGAGGGAGAGAGGTGGAAAGTGCTACAGGTAGATGCCCGATTGGAGGAAATCCTTGAAGTCTTGAGTGCAAGAATGGAAAGGCTGGAAAATAATGAAGAAACTCCAGTAGAACTGCCATCAAAGGATACACAGGCCCTCAAGCAGGATTATGACTTGCTGGAATTTGCTATAAATACCGCGAAGGATTTCAAAAAAGCAGTTAAGAAGATGAAAGGAGCATGCACTGATTTTTTCAGAAGGCTTCTCATTACCTACAACCGGTGCCAGATAGAGGCCGAGCAGAGGCTTGAGGCTTTCCCAGATCACAATGCCTTTGTGGAGCTGCTGGAGAAGAGATACCATGAGGAGGAAGCTAAAGTACAATGTATTAAAGCCTTGGATGATTAGATCTTGAGGAGCGAAGTAGATCATTTAGCTATTAGCGTTTAGCTTCTGTAGGATTAGCTTCGATTGAGTGCAGCCAGGATTGAGGCTATAAAGAACCAGGCTGCTAAGTTTGAGATCAATATTAAGTTTTTAGAGCCTTGTGCGTTTGAGGGAATTTCCTCAGAAGCTTCGGCATGGAAGAAATTTCTAGATGCCCAAGTGGGACCCTCCTCGTAAAGGATTGGTCACTTTTTGTAATATGTAACATTTTGTAAAAACATTTGAGAAAAGTCAAGCATTGGTAAACGAAGAGTTGGGAAGCCCAAAGGTTATCTTGGGCAGCCCAACCATCTCACCCTTTTGTATAAATGTAGAAATATTAGAAGGGAGAAGGGGCTTTTTCCCAGTTAGACATGAAAAGCAATATTGTAAGAAGAACTATTTCTCTTTGCAATAAAGAAGTATTGTTTGGCTGTTGGAGAAAGATTGGTGGCACTTTCAAATGTTATGCTGTGGATGGCTGAAAGATGAACTATTTTGTTTTTCCATCTTTTTGTCCATTAACCGTGAGATCGTTCTAACTCCCATAACCTATGTTCTTGTTTAAATGATTTCTGGTTTATTTTTGTGGAATTACCACCATGAGTAATGTATGCTATTCATAAAAAAATTGGCTATCTGATTGTTGAAATATATTTGATCGTCCATGCATTTTGGAAAGAAATATCAGCTAACTGTAATTTCTCTTTATGTTGCATGTACAATATATATTACTCATAAATAAGTTACAATCTGGCTCCTCGGGGATAGGTAGATAGATAGATAGATAGATAGATAGTTTATTTCACTGCTGCACATGTGATTTAGATGCTTGTGTGCCTAAGACGAGAGGTAAGAACCTGCGCATCACATTGTGAATACTCCTTGCATCCTTATCACGTTGCATGGTTAATTAGGCATCTGCATATCATATTTAAGTCAAAAAATACAAAAATATACATGGTGGACCGGGCCTCAACCGGTAAAGCCTTTGTTTTTTTTACTTTGACCTACGGTAGCCGGACCGCAAACTGGACAGATTCCCCATGCCAAACAGTCACGGGGTAGTTGGGAACTTTGACTGGGGAGAATCCCTTTCTGTTGTTGCCTATGAATTTCCAGGCCTCAATAGTTCTGGCGCTAGAAGGAGGGCCGCCAGTGCATGGCTGGCCGCAGAAACTTATTTTCCCGAGATTACCCTACCAGCAGATATCTGGGAGCTTTCAACCTGATCAAAGTAGACTTACCAGTTTGCTCTACCATTGAAACAGGTAAACCTGGTCTCATCCTACATTGCTCTTTGCTCAGACTCGTATTCTTATACATGTGCCTATGGCTGGCATAAATGTAAATCAGCCCAACCCTCTACCGGCATGGAGAGCTAGATCACCTTTGAACCTCATGCCTCCTTTGCATAACCTACCTCAAACCTTTGACAAGCTATTTCCTAAGTTTGACCCCGAGGAAAGGACTATTGTAGATGACCACCTGCAAAGCTTTTATCTAGCATTAGAAGGGCTAAGGGCTGGGGAGTATGAAGACGTGGTCTATAGACTGTTCCCACACACCCTGAAAGGAGCAGCAGCATCTTGGTATTTCGGCTTGCCTGCAAACTCTATTCCTAATTGGGACACCTTCAAAAGGGTTTTCAGAAGTAAATACACAGCCCAAAAAACACATGCCTCATTGATGAAAGGCCTTGGTTTGTTAAGAAAAGAGAAGAATGAGAAGGTACATAGTTTCACTCAAATATTTTCAATATACCTAAAGAACTTTTCTGAAGCTGACAGACCCTCAGACAAGGTCTTAATTGAATATTATACCTCAGCCCTAGGACTTGAGCTAGCCATGTTTTCCAAGATGAAAGCCAAACCTACATTGGTAGAAACTTATGAAGAGGATGAAAGGGTAGAGGCTGAAAGGGAAAGTGTAGAAGATTATCCTGATTTACCCGGAGAGAAAACTACAAATAGAAGAGCTTTATTGTTGTCTAAACCTAAAGAGGAGCAATCACATGATTTTGAGGGAATGCTGAAAATGATGCAGAAACTATCCAACCGAATAATAGATCTGGAAAAAGAAAGGGAAATGTGGAAAACTTACAAACCATACTATCCAAAAAAAGAGGATAGCAACCAATGGAAAATCCCTCCCCCAAATTTAGCCTCAATAAATATAACAGAAGTGGGAGGAGACAATTTCTGCACTTTTCACCAACAGCCTCATTCTGAAAAGAAGTGTCCTCAATGGTTGAATTCAATGACATTGGTTATGAATCAGTTGCTAGATTCTAAATTGACCAAGGACAGTGATAAAGAGGAAAAGAAAAACCAGACTATGGAGAAACAAGATAATGACACTATGTTTTCATGGGATGGTGTCTCGCTGTTTGACACTGAAGAGAGCGCTCTCAAAACTGAATGCACACCTACAGCAACAAAGGACATGGATTTAACAATTTCGAAGATCAAAAGGTTGCAAAATAATGTCAAGAGACAGGAAGATGTCAGTAATGAAGATAAACCACCTAAAGTCACTACTTTAAACCAGGAAACAGAACCCATCATTGAGCCTGTCAAACCTGTGGAAGATGTTGAGGAAGAGAACGCTGGAAAATCTAAGGAAGTTAAAGAGGAAATACCCACCAAAAACCAACCTGTAGAGGAAAAGGACAAATCAACTGGGGAAAGGAAAACTAGCACCCCACCGTTCCTTTTAACTCTGGAAATTTTGAACCATAAGGTGCATAATTGTCTGGTGGACTCTGGATCATCGGTGAATGTTATGCCTCTTGCAATCTACAAAAGAATTAATGGGCAACCAAAACCTACTAATTGGGACGTCACTCAACTAGAAAAGACTAGTGTCAAAGTGGTGGGGGAGATGAAGAATGTTTTGATTCGATTGTCTCCAAATAAAAAGATATGTCAATACCTTGATATTATAGTAGTAGACATACCTAATGGCTATGGAATGATCTTGAATCGAGACTGGTCAGCCCGACTAGATGGGTACTTTGCTTCAGACTGATCACACTTGTGGTTTCCTCAAAAGGGTAGCCCAAACCTGATTAAGATTTTAAGAGAGCCCTACATGAAGCACAATGTCACTGGGTTGGAAGAGGATAGTGAATCTGTTGATTCTGTCCTGGGAAATTATCTAACTGAGCCTAAGCTAAGACATCACACCTCAAGAGAGGCCAGCTCGATGATTGACACTCAGCCTGAGCTCCTTCAACTTCCTCAGGCTGAAAAGGATGAATGTAGGATAGTAGACATGTGCTCAATTGCAAAAATAGCACAGCTAGACCATGGTTATATATCTCATGTCTATAACCTAGCCCACCCCTTAACTCATTTCATTGAATATTCTTAAGGGCGGGCACCTATTTCTTTTCTTGTTGCTTTGTACATAAATAAATTGATGTTGTTTTTCTTTGATGCTTTGATGTCGTTTTCTTTTGATTATTTGATTTGATGTTGTTTTCTTTAGTGCTCTGTTTTTTAATAAAGAGGCAAACTTTTGGTTGCAGTGGAAACATCAGGGTTCTTAATTAACTAAAATATTGAGCAAAAGACTGTACTTTTGAAGTATAGAACGTCTTCTAGTAGCAGTGTTCCTAACTGGCCATGCATTCATTGAAGTCTTACTTAACCCCTGTTAATAACTCATAAGTAAAAGAAGTCTGGAATACTATTTCGAGGCTCCATCCATTTCACATCTTAAATATCCAAGGGGGTGACAGCAAAAGATCCACGGAAAGGAAGCAAGGTAAATAGTATATCATATATAAATGACCCCATGCCATAATTTCAGAAAAGCTAAAAGCTATCAAGAGTCAAAACTCCTTAAAGAAACAAGACATAGCAAACCAAAGTATCAAAAGCATGAATTTCAAATTGCCGAAAGTTCCTCTCCGTCCGTGAGATGAAACGCCAATTATTTTCTCACACAAAAGGGCACTATGGGATATAGGAGCCTGAATAAAATTCAGAAAGAAAGGTAGATGGAGGACTCACAAGAACTAAAGCTCTAATGGCACAAAAGTGCAATTGGCATGGGAATGAGGAACAAAAGGATAATGTTGTTTACTATCTGTTACAATCCTGTGGTGTCGAAGCATGAAACTACGTAAGGAAGGGTAAAATAAACCTCATTTATTAGGCCTCAAAAGAGTCATTCAGACTTGTAATATTTCTGATGTTACCATTTCCCAAAGAATGGACTACTTCTCAATGATTTAAATGCTTAAGTTGGCCAGCCTAGGGATACAAACATCTAGAAGATTTCAACTTTTATTCAGACGGTCTTGCACTGGGAAGGGGTTAATTCAGAAATCTGGGGTTCACCAGGTAGTCGCTAATTGTTGCAGTTGCAACAATTTCCCAAAATTCCAAAAAAATTTAGGACCCTCCTTTGCTTGGATTAGTTCGATTTTCTTCTTGGGGTTGGTCTAATAATGATTTCTCAGATTGTTTTCTAATGTTTGGGTTGATCTACCACCTGTTTCATATTTTTTCTAACGCTTGAAAAAATTCATTGATTGATCAAACTTCATCATTTGCCTTTTTAATTACATTTTCATCATGGCTGAATCGGAAGGTATTTGCTTTTCCTCCCGCCGTTGCAGATGGATGAGCAGTATTGGCTCCGACTTCCTTTCTGATTTGTTTTTTTTCACATCGGCTTTTTTTGAGTTTTACATCGAAACTTTTTATCATTTCTTTCTCCGCCGTTGCAGAAGGAAAACGGCTTCCTCCTTCGATCATTGCTTTAACGTTTCATACCTCGCTTTATTAGTCTCGTTGATCCCGTAAGTCATGGCCTTCTGACGTTGCGGCTGCAGAAGGCTTTATTTTCCCGGTCATATAAGTCATTTAGGATCTGCCGTTGCAGAGGACCGCACCCTTTTTTCCTCCACCGTTGCATCTACCGAAGGACTAACCTTTCTGAGCATTTAGCGTTGTCGTTTCTAGTTCAAGCCCCAACGTTGCAGACGGTGGTATGCTTTACGATTTTGCCATTGGGGATGAAAGAAGCACTAACCTTGCCGATGCGTAGTCGTTTTTTCTCCCATTGCAGATCGATTTACCCTTTGCGGCTCTGCCGTTGCGGCTCTCATTTCATTATTGACCCGACGATTGGTTTTCCGAGTTTCCATTGTGTATATCTCCGCGGATGGTTTAGCACTTTCGCCATCCGCCGTTGCAGAAAGAAGTTTGCTTTCGACTTCCGATCCAAAGATCTCCGATGTCCGATCTTTAACTTTTCGCCACACCGTTATGTTGACTATATATTTGGGGTTGGGTTTTATTGTTTTACTATTTTATTTGGACTATTGCTGTTGGGATTATCATGAACTATCATTATCATCGTGCTGTCGTCTGTTCGCACTCGCCCGGTCCCCCGTTTTTGGTACCCGTAGTCCAGGTGTCTCATCCGTGGAGCTTGACATCCCTCTACATGTCGGTTGCGTAGTGCCAGGTAGGCTCATGTGTGCCTTTCCCCATTCCGTTTAAGCATTTGGTTGTGTTTTTTCCCTGCGGTTAGGACTGTTCTACGGCTGTTATCTTTACGCCTATATAGTTGGGGATTTTGTATCTTAACTGTCTAGGGAGGGGGCATTTTGACTCGTTGAGTAGTATTTGTCCGCAGCCTTTGTTTGTGACCCTGCGTTTAGTGAATGGGGGTTTGGTGTAGAAGGCCGTTATGTCGTATGAACCAAGTTTCCCTGTGTAGCGATGTTTGATGGGGGAGGGTTGTCTTGACCTGCCTGTGGTTTGTGGATTTATCGCCCTCCTTTCTCGTGGCCCTTACCCTTTAGAAACCAATGGTATTTGGTTGCACCATCCTGTGTGCAGTTGTTTTTTAGGCCAAGCCGGGGGAAGTGGATGTCCCGCTGCGTTTAGTTTGTTGACCATAGGTGCATGGGCATGGTTTGGTTAGAACACCATTGAAATCTTATGCATTGCCCCGTATCTGTCCCGTGCAGCGAAATGGTAATGGCACCCGCATAGAGTGGAAGGTTTTAGTCATGTTAATGGAGATGGGTTTTTCCCGCCTGATTATATTGTTATAATTGTTTGGTATTGAAAAGAAGTGGTAGCTTGCCTGTTTTTACTGCATATAACTGTTTTCCATCATGATGGACATAGACTAAGTCACTGAAAACTGCACATTGTGTTTCAATGGTTCTGTTAGTTAGGCCATTTCTGCTTATATACATGCATGTATTTGCTTCATTGACTGATTGATATCATGTTAAACATAGAAGAAATGACACACTACACACTGATGTATATAAGTTTGTCACTCAGCCAAAATGGCTTAATGTTTACAATGTTTTGTGTGGTAGGAAGATTTCAAATCCACAATGTCAAAGAGGCAAAAGAAGAAGGCCCCGCTGGTCGAGGAAGAGCCCGAAGTAGAAACTGTCACCAAAACGGAATATATATATGAAGACACTAAGTGTATTTCTAGTGTTGAACCTGAATACCAGTGGGGGGGAATATATAGACTGATCACACGCATAGAGGTTCCTGACATGGGCTTAGAAGAAGAATACATATATGCCAATATAGAAAGATCTTCACTGATGAAGATCGCCACCAGACCAGAGTTGTTCCCGTGCTCTGAAGTAATCGGTTGGATTCTGCCCTGGGTAGATGTCACAAAAATGATTCTAGAAGATGTAGAGAGACAGGGCTATGCTACATATAGCCATGGATATGAAGCGTTGGCTTACCACCTTCCAGAAGCCCAAGTATTTTTATCTGATGATTGGCTGAACAACATTAGAATGGACCTGGTAGAGACTCTTAAAAATATGTTGTTGCAGGGAAAACATTACAGATACAGACCAATGGGGGATTACGATACGGTAAGCTTAAGGGCCCCCTATAGGTTCATAGCTTTAATTCTGAACATGATTTTTGGAAGAGCACATGGTAGGTTCTTCATTTTAGAATGGATTCCAATCATTTTTTGTGTTGCAACCTAGGGGACAATTTTCAATTGGGCCAAGCTTGTATCAAATAGTCTCTCAGCTTGCTTGGCCTCAGCTTTGGGAGGAGTGGCCCAAAAGAGGTATGAATTCTATATGAGTTCCATACTTGTAGACTGTATATTATGCAATCAGCCTTTCCCTAGCCTCAGGTGCATCTGGGATAGGGAAAGAATGCATGTCTATTCTGCTTATAAACCACTATGGGCACATAAATATCACAGCCATTAGCGAGAAGTCTATGAACACTTCATCATGCCCTTATACACATTCATTTTCCTGAAGGAGTGTGATTGTATGTCAAAGGAAGCACTGCAAGTAATCGAAGAATATGCAGATTACTATTTGACTGAGGAGGGCCTATACTTCAGGATGTTTGGAGGTTCAAGAGCACCCTCCCTACTACCCAAATACGCCACTGACTACATCACACACAAGGAAGCAGTCAGGAAGGTCTTCTTGGATGGCATAGGGAGATTTTTGTTTGAGCATAATAAGAATGCCTATCCTCCTTTTCCCTTCAAGTTAGGAAGCTACAAGTTTACCAGAGTGAAAAAGGATGATGAATTTCTAGAAGAGCTGGAAAATTTCCATTTTGGAGAGATGCCCTTCTGTAGAAATGATACTCATGGTAAAGTAGCTAAACATTGCAAAGCAAACAACGTGCATTTTGAGTATGCCCACCATTGGGATCGAGAAGAATCCATCTTTCAAAATGCAGTAAACATGACAGCCTTGAGAAGAAGGTTCAAGAAGAAGATCACCACCAAAGGTGGGAAGGGAGATGAAGAAGCAAAGGATGAGGAAGAAGCAAAGAGAAGAAATGAGGAAGCCCAGAGGTTGGCACGAAAAGTTGCAAGGTGGCTACACTCAGAATAAGAAGAAAAAATGAAAGCTGCGCAAGAAGAAGCTAGGAAGGCAGAAGAAGATGCAAGGAAAGAAGAAGAAGAAAAGAAAAGGAAGCTGGATGAGGAGCTCCAAAAGCAAGAAGCTGAAAGGCTAAAACTGACACAGACAGAGCAGTTAGCTTCTGAAACAGCTACAAGACAGACCCAGGACATGGAGAACCTCGAGGTTCAGGACCCACAAGTACCTTCTGCTAGCATACCCATGGTCCCCACTCTCAAGTTGGTCCCTTTTGTGCAGAAAAAAGGAGAAGAAATCCCTGATTTCAATACTGTTTTCTACGACAGGGAAACAAAGAGGATAGTGAAGAGAACAGAAAGGAGGATTGAAATAGGAAGTCTGCCTGGTAAAACGATAATGGATACGGCTGTTTTGTTGGGAATAGACCGGGATCCGAGGTTCACCATTAGAGCCGGAGCAGCACTGATTCAAGATTCGGAAGATAATGTGGACAAGATCATGACAGACACCTTGAGGAAAGAGAGAGAGGAAGGCAATAGGCTGAAGCGGAAGTATGAAGACATGTAGAGGGAGATAAAGGATTCTAAGGCTGATTTGCAGGCCCTCCAAGTAAAAAGACAGGTCAAAGAAACAACACAAGAATGCCTGGAGAAAGTGCAAAAAGAATATCAAGAGCTGAAGATGGAAAAGGAACGGTTGCAGGAAAAGGTAGAAGAGCTAGAAGAGCAGCAAAAGATTATCTTGGAGGCTAGTGAGCTGCACACCCAGGAACAGGAAAAGAAACATCAAGAGCAGATTTCTTCCCTAACAACTACTCTGGAGGAAGCAAGGGAGCAGAAGGTTAACCTCCAACTATTCAAATAGCATGTTTTGGCCGAAAAGGCTAAGATGCTGCAGCTACAGACTGCTATAGAGAGAGAGAGGTGCAAAGTGCTGCAGGTAGATGGCCAATTGGAGGAAATCCTGGAGACCTCCTCTTACTTTGTAGATAGATCTCAGGACATCCTTGAAGTCCTAACTGCAAGAATGGCAAGGCTGGAAAACAATGAAGAAACTCCAGCAGAACTACCATCAAAGGATACACAGGCCCTCAAGCGGGATTATGACTTGCTGGAATTTGTTATAAATACCACGGAGGATTTCAAAAAAGCAGTTAAGAAGACGAAAGGAGCATGCACCGAGTTTTTCAGAAGGCTTCTCATTACCTACAATCGGTGCTAGATAGAGGCCGAGCAAAGGCTTGAGGCTTTCCCGGATCACAACACATTTGTGGAGCTGCTGCAGAAGAGATACCAGGAGGAGGAAGCTAAAGTACAGCGTATTAAAGCCTTGGATGATCAGATCTTGAGGAGCGAAGTAGATCATTTAGCTATTAGCGTGCAGCTTCTGGAGGATAAGCTTCGATTGAGTGCAGCCAGGATTGAGGCTATAAGAACTAGGCTGCTAAGTTTGAGATCAATATTTAGTTTTTAGAGCCTTGTGCGTTTGAGGGCATTGCCTCTGAAGCTTCGACATGGAAGAAATTTCTAGATGCCCAAGTGGGACCCTCCTCGTAAAGGATTGGTCACTTTTTGTAATGTGTAACATTTTGTAAAAACATTTGAGAAAAGTCAAGCATTGGGAAAGGAAGAGTTGGGAAGCCCAAAGGTTACCTTGGGCAGCCCAACCGTCTCACCCTTTTGTATAAATGTAGAAATATCAGAAGGGAGAAGGGGATTTTTCCCAGTTAGACATGAAAAGCAATATTGTAAGAAGAACTATTTCTCTTTGCAATAAAGAAGTATTGTTTGGCTGTTGGAGAAAGATTGGTGGCAATTTCAAATGTTATGCTATGGATGGCTGAAAGATGAACTATTTTGTTTTTCCAGCTTTTTGTCCATTAACCGTGAGATCGTTCTAACTCCCAGAACCTATGTTCTTGTTTAAATGATTTCTGGTTTATTTTTGTGGAATTACCACCATGAGTAATGTATGTTGTTCATAAAACAATTGGCTATTTGATTGTTGAAATATCTTTGATCGTCCATGAATTGTCGAAAGAAATATCAGCTAACTGTAGTTTCTCTTTATGTTGCATGTACAATACACATTACTCATAAATAAGTTACAATCTGGCTCCCTGTGGATAGGTAGATAGATAGATAGATAGATAGATAGATAGTTTATTTCACTGTTGCACATGTGATTTAGATGCATGTGAGCCTAAGACGAGAGGTAAGAACCTGCGCATCACATTGTGAATACTCCTTGCATCCTTATCACCCTGCATGGTTAATTAGGCATCTGCATATCATATTTAAGTCAAAAATAACAAAAACATACACGGTGGACCGGGCCACAACCGGTAAATCCTTTGTTTTTTTTACTTTGACCTACGATATCCGGACCGCAAATCGGATGGATTCCCCATACCAAATAGTGACGGGCTAGTTGGGAACGTTGACTGGGGAGAATCCCTTTCTGTTGTTTCCTGCGAATTTCCAGGCCTCAACACTACTGAATATACAAGAGGTGATGACTATTCTAAAAACATGTTGAACTAGAACACCCTAATGGAGGGAGGTACTACATATTGAGGATGGAAGATCTAAATAACACTATAGAAAAGAGAAACACTAACCATATATTGGACTGAGTGACTTTCGCAAGCCCTGAGGATTACTCGAATGTTGCATACCCATTTAGGGATAACGCCAACTTAAGATTATGAAGGGAGGAAGGAAAAACCTAGTATGAGTTGGAATATGAAGCTAGAAATGTTGACAACGAAAATCAGTGTTACTAATAAGTACCTCATCCCCTATGCCCTACTCCTTTGAGCGGTAAAGACATCCAATAAGCAGGAAAAATGACAGTAGAACCAGAAGTATAAAGACTACAACAAGCAACAACCACAGAAGGAACATACAGTCAAACACAGAAGGAACATGCAGTTAGACACAAAAGGAACATAATTCATCTTGTACACTAGAAGGTGCAAAAATTAGCGACATCTATTGAAAGAGTCATGCTAGAACACGTCAGTTCTGACTTGGTGGAACACATGCTGAAAATAGAGGAAGAAGTGTGCCTGGAGATAGAGAAGTTGGTGAAAATCATGGATTAGTTTAAAAAAAATCAGCGCACGTCAGTTTATGGAGCACTAGTTCATGTGGATCGGGACATGCCATAGGTGAGTGTTGGGGGCCTATTGGGCCTCAGGACAGTAGGACATAATTCATGTAGAATTCTGCCTTAGTATGGAGAAGAACATAAAGAAGAAGAAGAAGGAGCTATGATAGAGGAAGCAACATCAAGGGAAATGGAAGGATGCCACAACAAAAGAAGGAAAGATAAGAAGAAGACAAAGGGAAGGTGCATATGAGGAAGCTGTGACAGATGAGTAATCCATGGCAAGAGGACAGAATGAGATATAATATGACATGGAAAAATATCAGCAGAAGAAGGCATGCAAATAGTGTAACGACTGGAAAATGACAGTAAGGCATAACGCTGAGAAAGTGACAGTCCTTAACAATCATGGGTACGAGATCGGATGGAGCTACCGAAAGCCACACGTGTGAAGGAATCTTTGTAAGTTAGGCCGATAGTGCCTCTCATTATGTGTTACTAGAATAGGAAAGACAACCATTTGGCTGGATATAGTAGGTTGGCTGAGATAGCGACTAAATTTTTTTTTGGAATGAGTCTGTTAGAGTCTGTATCGAGTCGGTATTGAGTATGTAACAAGCATGTATGGGATCTATATTAAGTCTGTAATGGGGCTATAAAAGAAGGAACCCAAGATGTTGATGGGTTACTTATTTAGTTGATTAGATGATATAGCATCTGAGTAATCTCTAGAATCTAAGAAAACTGCTTGATCTAGACTTGAAATAGGCATTTTTGGTTAATGACTCTGAATCATTGAGTGCATTAGAGTAGAGGTTATGTAGCTGAGTGTGCAGATGAGTAGAGAAGGTTGAGTCGATCCAGGCTATGTGCAAATCACTAGTCAGAGTAGGATAGGAAGAGAAAGAGAGAATATCAGAGAGCATGAGAGGGATGCAAAGTTTGTAAAAATAGAAGAGAATATCTTGAACAAAGTCTGCAAAAGTTAAAAATTCACAGTAAACCAAGAAACTTACCACAAACTTTAACCTAGCTACCTATGATTCAGTATTATAACAATTATTATTAGGAAAAAGTTATCAATTCATAGTAAACCAAGAAACTTGCCTAGGATTTTGTAAGGGAAGAAGGTGATTTTGACCCTAGAGCTGATGAATTCGTAGGCCAACTCTTCAAAAACCTCCAAGTTCTCTCCAATGTTGTTTTATCCATGGCAACGATGGAAATTAAATACCGAAATTATAAACCCTTAACAGTGGTGAATATCCATCACAACATCCTCTACGAGTATTAAAGGTGGCCTAATAAATGACCAAAAATGCCACCCAGTTCACACTACTTGCCCCTCATAACCCACCAAACCCTCCTCGCCTCCAGCTAATGAAAAATATTTGGTGCCAACAGTCTGCTTGGATAGGTTATTAGGATCCAACATGTTGGTTGAGTAGTCATCCATAGAATTGACATAAATGGAGGATGAAATATCCAGGGGTTCAGGAATATCAACCATGAATGTCGTCAAACAGAGGTGGGTCGAGAGTTGTTGGGGTGAGAGTTGCAATTTCATATATATTTTTTGTTTTAATTGTATTTTCATATATGTGTTTTATTATTATTATTATATAAATTATGTTAATTTGCTTTATATTATATTTTTGTTTAATAATTATTATAAAGATTGTTTATTTTTATAAAATAGGATTAATATAAAATATAATATTTGTTTTAATGGAATTTTTGTTATAGTAGTATATATAATAAACTTGGATCGACGACATTGGCTAAGAAGAGTTGTGCACATCGTGAATCATGTGGGTGGTGACATCAGATGCACAATTTACCTAGCCACTAATGCAGAAAGGAGGTTTAACTTGATAGTGATAAGGAGAGGTCATCACTGCATTATGCATATCATATTCTGTGAGGTCAAGCTTGTAAGAGGTCGAGGAATCAAATATTTAACTGAAACTCCAAGATTGGGTCGGGCCTCTACCTTTACTACATATGGATCTGAGACTAGTTCTAGGTCAACACCCTAGTTTATAATTGAGTCTTTGATTGGTTAAAATATTTTTCTTGCAGGTTCTTCCATCGGTTCAATTAATGGATCAACTGCTACGATGTTTAAAGGAACTGAGCCTGGTGAAGATACATCGACTGGCATAGCTAGTTCAACGGTCACAGATCATGATAGCTATATTGAAGTTAGAAAAACACCTCAATATGGGACTTGGGACAATGTTGATGCTTGGAAAATCCCAGGTACTAATAGTAGGGATTCTCCCCAATACTTATTCCCAACTAGATCATTTATTGTTTGGTATGGGGAATCCATCCAGTTAGTGGCCTGACTACCATAGAATTAAAGGAATGTTTAAATCTATTTTACCGCTTGTGGGCTGGTCCATTGTTTATGTAATTTTATGTTTTATGAATGATATGCAAGTTCCTAAACTAAATGTAGGTGATTTTCAAAACAAAAACCTCACAAGAAGTTAGCCGCGTAGTGAGCTGCACAGGGTCTTACCTCTCGCCTTACATGAATCAATTGTCTCTCAATCAGCCAAAGCAAAGAACAACTAGTTTAATATAATATATTCTAAACTAAAACTAAATATCCCCTGGGAGAAAATTTATATTGAAATGAGTAAATATACTGTATGTTTGCACATGAAATCATATAGATAGCCATTAGATTCTTCATACATAAATACAACATAAAATTAACACAAAAATAGCTCTGTGAAGTTAAAACATTTATTACTCGTTTTGTTGCCTTAAGATTCATAATAGAAAATGAAATCATTCATAAACATAGACATAGTTAACTGAATTTATAACGATCTCACAAATTGTACAACATGTCAAAATAGAAATAACTCCTCATTCAACGATCCACACAACCATCTTGAATCTCATACAATCCTTCCTCCAATGAAATTCAGTTCTCTTTATTATAAAAAGAAATAGTTCTCCTTACAAAAAGTTTCAACATATGAGACCTAGAAAAAGTCCCCTCTCTATTCTACTCTACCTTTACTTATACATTTACAAAATGACTCTTGGTTATCCATGCCTTTTGGGCTTCCCTACACTTTAGTTACCAAAAAATTGTCCTCTAGTGTGCTCACTAGGAAAATAGAATAAATACAAAATATTACATACCATTATCCACTTGTGAATAAAACAAAACATCCTAGGTGGGCCTAGCCACTTCATCCATTAATTGCTTCCATGCAGCTGCATCTTCATCTATGCTCCTGAAATCCATAGGCTCTAGTATTCCAATGAAACCGCATGTACAACCTGCTGCGATTTTATCTCTGCTACCTTTTGAGCAGTGACCCTAATTAGTTGGTCCTCTAGCAAGAAATGGTTGACTATAGCCTAAGCCACCAAAAATTTTACTATCTTCTCATTCGGGCTTTTAACCTACTGTATCTTGAGTTCATCTTCCTGTAGCATGTCATGTAGGTATTTCATGTGTTATTATTTTCTTGGAAATTCCTTAAGTCTTCTAGCTACAGTGGTCTGGCATATGTTATTGGTGGTGAGTACCCTTTTGTAAAATTCCATGCATTTACCTATTATTTTCCCAATTGCAGCTATTAGTCTTGCAGCAGCCTTACTGTTGTAATCCATGACCTCATGCTCGATATGCAAATTTTCTATACTCTTCTGAGGCGCATTTTCTGGAATTTATTCATTGGTCTCCAACCAAGTCAATTGACCCTGGATGACTTCTGCAATTCCTTCATTTCTTGTTCTGAAGTTAGCCAATGTCACCAAGATCTCTTGTAATCTGGTCTCAGCTTGCTTAATATTGTAGAATTACTTTGTAAGTTTTAACTGTACTTAATAAATTCCCCCCCTGAGCAAGAGGGCGTGCTCTCAGAGCCGCTTGACATCCATTTTCCACTCATTTGATGCTTTCAACAAAGTCTCCAAAGAACTGTTTTGTGTCTCCAGTTCTGTAACTCAAGTTCTTAACTCCTCTGCTTGAGTATCTGTTGTGGCCCTTTGTGTTTCTAGATCTAAAATTTTTCCTTCTAAGTATTTATTTTTTCCACTGATAATGGTATTTGATAATAACAATGCATCCATTTCTTCTTCCATGATATGATAAGCCTCCCTGAGCCTCTCTAAATCTGAAAGGGTGGCATCATACTTTGTCATTGTTTCTCGACCTGCTTCTTACTCTTTCCTCAAGGTCTCCTTCATTTGTGCCATTTTGTTTTTGTATTGCTCAAATTCTCCTTTCAGCTTGCTAACATTATAAGCATTTTCCTGTGCAGTTGCAACACCAATTGAGGCCACCTGCTCTACATCTTTATTTACATTTTTTACAACAGTTTTCTCAGTGACTGTGGTAACCTCAAGATGGGTACCCATTTTCAATGTATTCTTGGATCTCCAAATGATGATCTTCCATCAAAATATACATCATCCAAATATGCAATCTCATGCTAATTCAATGGAGTGAAAGGTACTAACCCTAACTCAACCATAGGGAGGTGACCTCCTGTCAATATATCTCCTAGCGTGGAAGGGAAACTTTCTAGATTATCTTGAGCAGTATTTTTCTATTGATTCATCCTATCTTGATCTTTTTTCTCCTTTTTCCTCAGCTCCTCAACCATTCTAGCAACTTCTTCCTTTTCCTTCTGTGTTCTTTCTTCCTCTTCATTTTTTCTAGCAACTTCTTCTTCTTCTTCCTTTTCTCTAGCAGCTTCTTCTACCAACAAATTTCTTGCACCTTCTACCAATATTCGTGTTGTTTCTTCCTTTTCCTTTTGTGACACTTCTTCTTCTTGTCTTTTCTATTCGGAGGTACTATTGCTACTGCCTTTGCCTCGGATGACTGTGATTTTTTTCTTGAGATGCTTGTTTAGAGTAGTCATATTACATGAATTCTAATGTACTTATTCTTCCTTATCGAAATGATTAGAGTACTCAAAGTTTACTTTCACAAGTGCACAATGTGCAACCACCTTACCCTGAGCATCATTTCTATGAAAGGTCTTTTCACCGAAATGGAACATTTCCAGATCTTTCACAAAATTCTTTAACCCTGGAAAAATTATAACTACTGACATAGAATGGCATCAGAGGGGAAACAACCTTCTTCATATCAAACAAATAAATCCTAAAACCATCTAAGAAAAGGTGTCTTACTAGTTCTTTATGTACCACATAATCCGTGGCATACTTGCGAAGCAATGAAGGGGCTTTGGTTCCCCTGTACATCCTCAAGTAGGTGCCCTCTTCTAAAAATAAATAGTCTCCATGCTCTAGTATAATGTCCTGATCCCCCTCAGACAAGCATTTACATTCTTCAAGGAAAATTAGTTGGTAAAGGGGCATTAAGAACTCCTCACAAATGAGCTTGTAAAAGTTGTGATATTTGTGAGCCCACAAAACTTGGTATGCTGCATAGATGGGTGTTTTTCCCTCCTTCCAATTTTAGTTTAGCTTCTCAAATGGATGTAAGTAGAGTATATAGAAAATCATAAAGGATCCCATATAAAACTCAAACTTCCGCTAGTGCAATCCATGTTGTGTTGTAGTTATACCAGAGGACAAACTGTTAGCTATGATATCTTCCCAATTGAACACATTCCCCTCCATGGTTACATGGTACATCAGTGGTATCCACCCAGTATTGTAAAATATTCCATCTACTCTACCAAATATCCTATTGGCTACCAGATTGTATGGGGTGCACAGATTGGCAGTCTCATATTCCCTAGATTCCCTTTGTTAGAAGGACTTTCCTTCTGTTTTCATCATCTTCGCACACCCAATGTAATCAATAGTTAGGCTATTTAGCCAATCATTGGTCATGCTAACCTATGAAACTAGAAAATTGTAATATTTAGCTATGAATGAAGGGGTGAAAGAGACAAATCCTTTATCTTCAACATTGTACATGTTCATCCCTTTTGCATCAGCGTTAGTTAAAATCCATCCAATCACCTCAGAGCTAGGAAACAACTCTGGTCGTGTGGATACTTTGGTAATTATTGGTCTTAATATATTTTCAAACAAGGGTAAATATTCCAATCCTGTATCTGGGACTTTCTGATCCTGGAGAAGATGATAAATTTGCCCCCACTTGAATTCAGGTTCGGCCCCGATGATAGATTTAGTGTCCTCATATATTATTTCTACTCGAGGTGTGATTTCTATGTCTTATTCTTCATTGGAAACTTTGGCTTTATTCTTGCCTTTCTTAGGCATGGTATCGTATATAGACTGATCCTGCATCAAACACACCAAAACATGTCTTAGCATAACTATTGTTAGAAAACACATGCATTCATGTATAAAAGAAAACTGAATAAATATTGTAGGAGCTATATCTTGTTCATAAACCATTTTTCATGGAACAAGCTTAACCAATATATAATTTACCATATCATCTTTACCCATCGAAAACAAACTTGTGCTGAAAAACCTCTCATGCCATCCAAAATCCAAACATAACGCAATATTAAAACTAGGAAAACTTGAAAATTGGATGACAAAACCTAGTTTAATGTAAGGTAAAAAATAGGTAAAAACCCGTAGCTTGCAGGAGAGCTCTGACTATCACATCGAGGGTTAAAATCCATCATTTACTAGCATAACCCAAGGTATTTACCAAAAAAAACTTCAAAACCAACACATGACCTTTCTATGAGACCCACGGTCGATGAGATAACAACCTAGAGGAAAAACATGGTGATACCATGGCATTGACCACCAGTGACAACACTTCTACTGAGGAGATGAGATAGAAAAAAAAATGAACACACAAATTCCATGGCTCAAAGCCTCACAAAACCCTATTGTCACAGATAAAAACTAGGTAAGGAGTGGTCAACCCAAAACTCGGGACGTCCTGGCTTCATCATTGCATAACCAAAGCCCTACGTTAGCCATGATTGAACGGAAACGACGAGAATAGGCTAGGGAAAGTAGAAAATAATACCACGACCAAAGTAATATAGATGGATGATTTCAAAGGATTGATAAAGACAAAAGGATGACGAGAGGTTTTTTTAAAATCCCATGACAAACGTGGGAACCCTAGCTTCGTAAAACGACAACTAAACACAAAAATACAAAGAGAATGCCACTTAAACCAATTTAAATGAGTCACGATAGGGTAATGTCATACCTAGTAGGGATAGCTTTGATGGTTGGTTGAAATATTGATGCCAACTGCAAATAAAGCTCCAAATGGCACACTTCAGCAGGTGCATGCTCAGAATGGGAGGTAGCAACCACAGTATTCAATAACTGTAACACTCGCAATCATATCGTAAAACGAAAATGAATGCCCACATGTTATATATATATAAGCATGGTAAAAAACACATTAATGAGGGAAATAAAGTCACACGTACAAGGTAGAACTTCGTTTTGCGCCTAAATTAAATTTCATTAGAAAAAACCCCGTCGATGCGCTAGGTGAGAAAATCTTTGACTACGCTAGCTCAAAAATCATAATCTTTCCGCAACTATCGACATTCTCTATGAAAAAATCAATCATTGATTCCTTTTCATGACCTTCCTGGTGTTGTAACTTAATAAAGATCAGTAACAAGAAACCTAGATGACCCACTAGCATCGACTCCCTTAAAGAAATATAGCCGTTGCTATCAGTCATCTCCAGCTAATCAACCCAACAGAGGCCATCAATTACAAAGTCAAGAATCTGCTGCTAGTTGTGGATGGAACTCAAAAAACTTACCGCCTAAGGTTGAACATACCGCAACGTAAATCGCAACTTCGATAAGAAAATCATCGGGTGAAATATCAAACATCATCCATTATGTCGGCAAAAAGACAAAAATATTTTCAATGCAGCAGGATGAAAACATCTTAAAATAGTATGAAACGTGTCTGGTAAAAAAGGCACAAACCTTCCGCTATGTCGACGAAAACATACATATTTGTTTGATACATTTTGTCAAAGCTTATTGTTAAATTAGCTCGAAAACATCGGAGGAAGAGCTTAAGATCTTCGCTGTGATGGCGAAAACATGGAAAGTTTTATGATACATCAGGTCAAGAAAAAATTTATACTTGGTGTAGAAAAGGTGAAATTTCTTCAGCTTAATCAAACTACAACCAAGTCATGAACAACAATTTTCAAATGGCAGTAAGATCCAAATTTAAGAAATAAAAGGGGGGGGACCCAAAACATGGATTTTTTTGGGGTAGTGGTTGCAGCAGCAACAATTGGCGACTGGACGATGAACACAGATATTTGGAAAACTATATTTTGAAACCTAAAACTGATTTATGGCATTTTGTTAAACCAATTCATCCTAGTCCTCTCCGCAATTTATTTAAAAATCCATACCTTTCTTAGGAATGTAATAAAGCAGACACACAAAGTAAGAGCCATGCCAGTGCAGAGATATGCTTCGTTCATAAACTTCTAGGCTACTGTGCACAATGTTAACTTAGAGCCATGGTAGGACCCGACTAAGCAAGCACACCAAGAAAGGCTTGTGATCACTGATGCAGATGTAGACACAGTCATCCAAGATAGGCATGTGGAATGGCGTGTACTAGGCGACGTGCAAATGGACCAAGGAGGAAACCAGGAAGGAAATGGAAAATGAAGTGGCCAAGGTGAGGAACAAGGAAATGGCCAAGGGAATGGTCAAGGCAATGACCATGATGATGGAGAAGGAAATGATGATGGCGACGGGAAAGATAACTAGTTACAGAGTTCCAATGATGATGACAGTCATTACAAATCTTGTGACGATGACTCTGAGGAAAAACCTACTAAAGAGGATGTGCAAAAGGCCCAGGAAGTGATGCAAAACACAGAGCAGTCTTAGCCGCAGCATAAGAAGTGAAAAGTGGAAAAATAGGCTAACACGGTCAACTTAGCCAAGGAAGACATAGGTTTGTTGTCTGATGCCATTACAGAGGTCGCAAAGTCCATATGAAGGGCCTAAGTAAGAAACAACCGTGGCTAATTGAAAAACTAGCAGACCATATCAATACCTTGACTAAGGCTATCAATGATGTCAAAATCATAGTCAAGGATGAGACTTATGGTGTGGATCGAAATGACACATTGGTAACACCACTCCTATTGCCACTAGTAAAAATAGACATCCAGGAATGGGCAATGGAGATGGGGACACCTCAGTTTGATAATGTTGTCCATGGGTTTGAGACACTGTATATGGATTTCTATAAGCTCACTCTAGCTGAATTATATATTGTTCAATATGTGGCGATGATCGAGATATGGATATGAGAGAATGCTCTTATGTATTAGGCTACCAAGCAGAAAAGGAAGGAGAAAGAGTGTAAGGCCTTCCTTCAAGAAAAAGAGTAGGAAATCGAGGCACGCGAACTAAGTCGACTTACACTAGCAGAAGCCATCAAGAGCACCATCGCAGATTTCCCACTGGAGGAAGGCCAAGAGGATGAGGATTTAGTTACCAAGGTTGGTCGGTTGTCGTGAATTGTGGTGGAACTTAGGAAACAAGTTGAGGAGCTAAAGACACAACAGATACCAAGCACACCTCCTGAGGTGCTTGAAGGACATAGGAATACAACATCAAAGGCTACGGGAAGGATAATTCAAGGAGAATAACTCTTCACTAATTCAGTTGAATCCGTCTCTATGACATGGGGATTGATTCTGGAAGATGAAGCAGCATAAAATATCAAGGAAAATACATGGCAGGCTGACTTGAAAAATTGCAACGGTAAAATATGACATGAAGAAGATGTCACTTAAGAAGAAGGTTCTAAAGTTAGTCAAGCTGAAGACACTCCAGCAGGAATTCCAAACTCTCTGTGACCAATAACAGAGAAGGAATGACAAAGTGACAGCACACCAGTCAGAGGAAGAAGGCGTTACAAATATTATTCATCCTATACAACAGAAGCTTCAACATGTCACTCGGTCATTGGAAGCAGGACCGTCGAAACATATTAGTTATGACCATTTAGAATAGTTGGAAAATAAAGTGTAAGAGGTCACCATAGATGTTTCCTAGGTGCAACAAATTTTGCAGTAATTTTAGGACAAGGTTGGTCATGTGGCGCAACCTGTGCCAGAATCTTGAATTTTGTAGACACTTTTAATTTTGCTAAGTTTTGCTTAGTGGCTCGGGATGAGCCACATGTGAGTGTTGGGGACCTGTTGGGCTAGGAAAATTGCACAAGGAAGAATCTAACATGCAAGTGTAAGACAGGAAAAATAGGCACACGATGAAAGAAGGTACGTAAAGGAAGAAGTGCAAGCGCAGAGTAGAGGAAGCTACGACGAGGATCGATGCGATGAGGAAATGAAGATCTGATTTGGTGGAGCATTGGTAGGTATAAGAGTTAAGGTTGAACATGTGAAAGTCAAGGAATACTATAGAAGGAAGAACCATCAAAAGGATAAAGGACAGTTTTATGGCTAGTTATGACCTGTACAGATAGGATAAAGACATTTTCGTGGATAGTTAAGGTTGTGGTTAATGCAATGCAGGACTTTCGCCGCTAGGTATGGGCCAAAATTAATGTAATAGAATATATTTTGTAGCTAATTAAGTCTAGAATAAATGATATGTACTCAGTAGACTCTACTTGGTCTTCTAAACACTATAAATAGGAGGAACCCGCTCTGTATAAGGGTTAGATTCAGTATTGTTGGTTGTTAACTTGAAGGGTTAGCTTCAAGAAGTAGTTTAAGTTATTGTAGAATATCAGAGAGGACTCTAATAGTAGTAGGCTATTGAGTCGCAGATCTACAGTTGAGTGCACAGAGCATCCTATAGGAGTTAATCTATAGCTGGGTGCGTAGAAGGTAGAGTAGAAGAGTTAATCCAACATGTGTGCGAATCAGTAGGAGTAGATAGAAGAATAAACTAGAGAGCATGAGAGAAAGAAGAGTTGAGATAAAAGACATTTCTTAAGAACAGTCTGTAAGTCGCAGACCGCAAGGGGTTACCTATATTTCTCATACCAGATAAAGAGCACCTTGGTGGTTTTTCCCAGATGGGTTTCCACGTTATTTCCTATGTTTATGAAAGTTGAATGGTGTATGGAATGGTTGAATATTTAACTGTCAATGTTGAATGTTTGATTATCTTCCATTAATTGAAGTTGTTATACGAACAAAGGTCACAATATTGATGAATGCAGTGAATGGATGGATATCTAAACATTGTCGAGCATTGTGTATTAGTTCATGTTTAAGCATAGTTAAGTCGCATCACAATGATTTGCTTTAAAGGAATAAAATACATCACACCATTGCATAGGTTGTTAAGTTGTTTAAGGACAAGTTTTTGTCACACACAGGTTGTGGCGCACTATTGTTCCATTGTTGAGTAGTGAAATACTACATCCCTCCATCTCTATCTAGCACCTTGGCCATGTGCTAAGGGACGGTTCTCCCTCGCCATCTACAGAACCATGGTTTTGGTAGTTACACATTAAGATATCTTGGGTGAGAGTACACCTGCCTCGCATGTGTTGCCTATTGATCTTGCTCCGTCGGGCTGTTGTATTTGGGTGTTTTGTTCATTTTGTGTTGTTGCTGAAACTGGGTCGCATAAGCAAGGAAAAGATGCCAACATGTGTGAGAGAGTGCAAAATTCTCATTTTGATACTGGGATTGTGTTCTCCTTCTGTCTTTTGAATTCCCAGCACCATCCCCAGCTGCTTCAATGAGATTTTTGGACCACTTAGGCTTATACCACATATTTGGGATGGGAGCTAGATTCTCATGAGGTACAAGCTAAATATCAAGATCATGATGATCGTGTTCCTCTTCATCTAAATCCAAAACACGTGACAAAATATCATCATCAAAAGGAAATGGAAGAGTGTTTATACCTTCTTGTGCTTTGGATTGTGGTAGATCAAGCAACTGATCTTCTTCAAAATGAACAATGTGCTCTATGAAGAACTTCATAGTTGCAAGTTCCACTAATTTATATGCTTTTGCATCATCAACATATCCCAGCAGTATGCATTCGCTACTATGGGATTAGAAGGCCTTTCTCTTGTCCATGGGTATTCTGTCCCAAGATTTGGAACCAAAAAATATCAAGTGAGAGACATCAAGCTTATGCCCATGTAGTGCTTTGAAAGGAGCAGCCCCAATCATTGATTCGTGAGGCAATCTATTATGTATGTACCAAGCACAATTTACAACTTCATCATAAAGAGAAGGAGGAAGATTCTTGGCTTGGAGAAGACAGGTTTCCATCTACTTCAATGATCTATTTTCCTCTCAGCCACACCATTCTGTTGTGGTGTGTATGGAACTGAGTGTTGAATCCTCCTCTAATTCACAATAATTCTGAAAATATATTATAATGTATTCACATCCAATATCTGATCTAATAGACTTGATCTTCTTCTTGAAACTTGTTGAGAATGTAGTTGTCATTGATGTCAAAGGTTTTCACAAATGACAAAGAAATAACCAGTGGGTATGCTGGAAGGATAAGCTCAGTGTAATACAAACATAGATAATGATATGGCATAGACAAAAGTGTTAGAAATAGTCACAGAGGATTTCTGTAAAGAAATGGTGAAGTTCCGCAAGTCATGGTGAGATCTGCATTTGATTTGAAACAAGAGGTTAGGAAGCATCCACATGGGGTTCACTAGCAAGGAACATTATATCATGTCCATTCATATTGGGGGTTTGAATACTCCTAAAAACCTCAAAAATAAATTTCTTTGTATTAAGGGGTCAAGTTCTTTTTTTAATTTAACATAGTGATATAAATATTGGGGATTATTTTATTTGGGTGGTCCGAGGAATAACATTCAAATCATGGGATATATATATATATATATATATATATATATATATATATATATTGAAAACATTTTATACTACAATATTTAATTTAAAATCATTTTCCTATAATATTATCATTATGCTTACCATTTTTTTTGTTAAATAGTTTTTAAATGAAAATATTCATATCATTATGTTAATCATACTATAATATTATTGATTGAAATTCCAATTTCAATTGAAATCTAACTCCATAAATCCATCTTAAAAATACCGAATAATTTGATTATATCATTGGATCATATACATAAACAATTAAGGATTTTTGTCTTAGTTTCATACATAAACCTCTTCCCAATTAAATAAATTACAGATATTCCAAAATAGAATACTTCTTGACCCAAGATAACCAATATTAAATTTATATGGGAGTGTCATTTAATTTATTTTAAGAATTTAATTAGGAAATGAAGAGATTCTGCTCTAATTTTTTACTACTTTTGATCTTCTATAGATATACAAATGAGATTCATTTGTTGTGAAAGGATTTGTGTTCACTAAACTTGGAATACTTTAAGCATAAGAATATATCTGCACATAATTTATCCAAACAATAAGAGTGTTATTTTACCATATTTTACAATGAATGTATTAAAAATCACATATAAATAGCTTAAGAAAACAATAGAAAACACTTATTAAGATTATTAAAAATATTTTATGGAATTTAATTTATTAAGATTATAGAAAACATGAGCTATCTATGGCTATATTGTAGTTACATGATATAAAATTGGTAGATTAGCATGTGTTGGTGTGAAACATTTGCAATTCTCATCTTTTCTAAGCATTGCACTAACTATTGGATTATTAGTATTTTACATTCTTTGTTCCATTGATCTCTTGATTGGGTTTCCTTTTACATGTTTTTCCTTCCCCATTACTATTTTGTTGGGTCTTCCACTATCCAACGCTACAAATGAATCAGTTTCCCTTACAATCTTGATGGGATCATTACTAGCATTATACTATATTTTATTTATCATCTTGTTTGCTTATACTAAAATGTGTTAGGGATCTTGTTTTTACAAATTTATAATATGATATAAATGGGGTGTTAAAAATGGGTTGATAAAATGGATACCTACAATATCTCATGAAACTAGGGGTTTTCTTAATTGGAAAGGTATATTGTGAGGGCGGTTCTACAATACAATTTTAGGAAGTATTTTTCAATATTTAGTGAAATTAGGGATATGCTTTAATATCCTATGAACATACATGTTATGTAAGAAGTTCACTAAGTGAACCCCCCGTAGAATCATCCCACACAATATCTGAGAGTTAAGGATCAGTTCCACAAAGGACAGGCCGAAAAGATGAAATTCTGCAAAGGAGTATAGATCCATAGAAGATTCAATGTTCAAGATTAGATTCGCAGAAGATCTAAGGTCAAGAAGAGTTTTGCAAGTGTACGAAGATCTACGGCTGAGGAGCATTCTGCAATAGATCCATGGTTGTAGGATGGTTCTGCAAAAGAAGGAGTGCGAAAGAAGAAATATGAATTTGATCAAGATATCAATGGGCATGGTTGAACCTGCAATCATCAGATCAACGATCAGGAGTGTAGCTGAAGTAGATCGATGGCTCAAAAAAAGAATTGTGCGAAAGCCATTGCGGGAGCGAAAGTTCGGAAAGAAGAGAGTCGAAATTGAGAAAAGTTGAGTTTCCAATTTCCACTTTCCACATTGAGAAAAAGGTAAGTGCAGAAAGACAACTATGGAAGGACCATTGCAGGAGCAGAAAGGTAAAAAGGAAAAAGTACAAAAAATTGGAAAGTTGTGTTTCCATAGTCTACATTCTGCAGTGCGGAAAGGAGCTTGTGGAAAGTCCAGTCCAGAAATCAGAAGACAGAAAATTGTTAAAAGACTATAGAAAATATCATAATTCCACATTTTGCATCCTGCAATACAAAAGATCGATGGTCACAAAGGATCTCGTAGGATATCAATAGTGTGGAACGATTGGGGCAGAAAGATTAGTGCAGAAGCGGAAATCCTAAAATGGCATTTAGGAAAAATCACAAACTCTTGTTCCGCTATCCGCATCTTATAGAATATCAATGGTCACAAAGAATCATGCTTGAGATTAATGGTGCATAATGTTTGGTGTGGAAATATAAGTGCAGAAAGACACTTTCAAAACATTTGTTTTGGCAATCCGCATACCACATCCCATCTCAAATATATGGTTAAGGAACATCCTGGGACTATGATCAATGGATCAAGATGAATGTGGAAATATGACTATAGAAAATGATTGCAGAAAGATAATAGTGTGGAAGGAAATTTTGAGATCTACGGTCAAGAAAAAGCCCGATTTGAAATCAACAGCTCAGGGTGATTTCAGAAATAGAGACTACGGAAGAACCCGACTGAAAGGTGAAACTTTAAATTGATTAATAGGATCTTAATAGATGCCAGCAAAAGATAGGTTTGCATGAGGTAGTCCACAAGGAGCTCATAGATAAGAAATGATCAAGAAGTTCTTAATTAATTATTTAATTAAAAATCATTAATAACATATTGTTGAACAAGGTGTGATTATCAGATATGAAAGGGTATTATTGTGAAAGGGCATGTTTCCAGAATGAATAGAAGTGTCTATAGGAAGCATGAAGGTATTTATTAACAATATGATTGAAGGAAAGAACTTGTCTCTATGATTGTGAATGATAGAGTCCAAGAAGTGAACAACAATTGATAAAAATCAGTCCAGGGTGGCATGGTGGCTCTAGGGAAGACTATCGTCTACAAAGGGTGTCGTAGCAGGTATAAACCCAGGTTGTTGGAGCATCCTTGTCTGTTGCATCAATAATAAACCTTGGTCGTTGAAGCACCCTTGTCTGTTGTAGCAAGAAGAAACATGGGGTATTGTTGCATCCTTTCTGTAGTAGCATATAAAGCAAATTTTGTAGATTCATCTTATTAATGAGTTTGAATTGGTGGTTTTCTCTTTTAGATTTCCAAGATAAAATTTGTGTATTAACCTATTTTATTATTTGTGTGTTTTTAGTTTTTAAAAAGAAAAATACAATACTAATTCACCCCCCCTCTCAGTATTATGGGATAATACAATAATTGGTATCATAGTAGGTTCCTTCATCACAATTTAACCAATTGAAGGTAGATCCTATTTAAAAACCACTATGGATCAACAAGAAGGTCTAGCCACCAACAAACCTCCATTGTTCACAGGAGAAAATTATGCTTATTGGAGTGTGAGAACAAGGTGCCATATGATGTCCCTAGGATGGAAGTTTTGGGATGCAACTATAAAGGAATATAGGATAGGTGACCAAGCACCTATTGACGATACAAAACTAGGCCAATATGAAGGTAATTCCATAACCCTGTTGGCCAGCAACACCCTTCAGAGCATTTTTTAACACAATTAATTTGAAAATTGATAATCTTTCAAACAATATTTGTTATTTTTGTCTGGATCAACACTCATCATAGATATCTTAGGAGTTCCCTAAGAATATTTGATTCTTAAGGCACTCCCAATAGAAGCTTACTTGACTGATCGATTCGCTGAGATTAGCATCAGTTATGGAAAAATTCGATTCTCATGATCTTAATTCCTCATTTTTGTCGATCATCTGGAGAACTATAAATACAGAAGATTAGCTCCTATTTTTCCACTTATCACTCATGCATGATTAAAATCAAATGAATTTATAAATTATTAATTCAAACTAGTTACTACATGGTGTGATAACTGTTACTATTTGGTTCATATAGGAAATCTGGTGAAGCTTCATCACTTCTAGATTATTTATCTTATCTTGTTTATCATACGTTTTAAAGTGGATTTAATATGATCTTCATGAACCCTACTATATGATCCGGTTATCCTTATTTCAAATTTGTATTTCTGAAATGAGTTAGTATCAAAGCTTGTCATGAAGGTCTAAATTCACTTTTTAGGTTTTGACATTGGTTTGGTTACATTATAAATTATTTCCTGGTCATTTTTTTATATAATGACCTTGATCCTAAGTTATTGATTATATCCTTAGGTGATCACATTATTATGATTTTATTTTATGAATGAAGGATTGGGGTTTTGAAAACCATTTGATCATGTGTTAAAAATGATGAGTTCGTCTACATCATCACGATAGTATGAAATAGCAATCAACGTTGAAGTCATGGTGAAGATAGGGTTTTGGTATTCGTGTCGCTTGAAGGTTGTCATCTGTCAGTATTTCAACATACAAACATCACTCTTAATAACTAGCGTGCTTGACTCCCCTGCAGCTCATCATGTTTTGGAAAGTTATTTTCGAAATCTCTTTTATCTGCCAATTCACGTTGTGATGAACTTACAGGGAGATTTGCAGGGTTTTGATAGAATAGGGCATTTCGGAGTATTGATGGTAATGCTTAGAATGTCAATAAATCAACTGTATCCTTTAACCTATTTTTCAAAAATCCTAGAGGTTTGTTTTTCTGCTACCATGGCTCTGGTGTCCAGGTTCGAGCATATAAGTGATGAGTATCTGCATGCAGCCCTTGAGTGTCCAGAGGTAATATCAAGGTTTGGATGGTTGGAGTTCTTATGAAATTTTTCTTTTTTTAATATGGCAGTATCCAAGGTTTTTGCAGAGTCATTTTATAGGGTTAATGCACATGTTGCAGACGTTGAACTTAAGTTGACTGAGGAATTTATTTCTCAAGCCATTAGGTTGCCACAAACCGGTGAGAGGTGGTACAAAGGAAAGCATATTAAAAATGACCATTGGAAGGGGTTTCTTACCCCTTCTCATCGACAAACCAAGTTCAAATCCAGCTTCCCCTCTAGATTGTTAATGACGAAATTCCAGGCTTTGTTCGAGCTAATCATCAGGTATGTTACTTGCGAAGGTAGGCTGTCTGAAACACAATTCTATCACCTTCGGCTTTTGATGATATTCAAAGGATACCCTGTGAATATTCCCTATTTATTTCTGAATATCTTGCACAAAATGGCTTGCACGTATAAAACTAGTATTGGGGATAAAAACAGGAGTTTATTCCATCATGGGTTAATTAAAATCCTTTTTCCCTGTCAACTAGAAGAACTAGGTGAAACCTGGGATTCCTTCCTTGTGCAAAATGGGTTCAGTGCTAATGAGGAATGGACCAACCAGAGGCCTAGGGTTAGACGTAGGTGTGTAAACAATGAGGAAGTTGAGCCTGAACTTGAGGACTTTGGTTCTTAATATTATTGGGGTGACGAAATGTTTCAACCTGGACAAACCCTAAGTTTCGATGATGTAAAAGTTAAGGTTGAAACTAATGCTGAAATTCCTGCTAATAATTCTCGAGATCAAATGAGGAAAGACCCAATCCCCATAACCTATCGAAATAAGAATCATCCTCATTCACAGGTTGACATAAAGAAGACAGAGGCTGAAGATTAGACTAGTCGAGCGATGAGCAATCGGGCTATATGTAGGACCACACACAGCATGACAGCTGCTTTTCCTACCAGGAGAAATTTGAGTATTGGGGATATCATGGTTATTGAGGTAAGTGACTCCTCATAAATTTTCCCAAATCCAGTTCCCATAGGCCCATGTGTTCCAGATCTTAAGTACATGTCTGTTTCTGCAAAGGAGGTTGTTGACAGTCAGCAAGTGAACCACGAGTGTGATCAAGAAATTGATAAAAAACATTACCTAGCTGAGGAAGTCCGAATAAATATGAATAGAGAGTGAAAAGATCAAATTGATCCAAATCCTCATGCCCGAGTGATTTCCTCCCTACAAACAGATTTAAAGGAAATCACAGGTTTAAAAATTGAATTGATCTCCTAGATTGAGAAGTGGGATGTGCTGAGAGGAAAGAAGTTGAAATACAAAGAATTGATTAAAAAGATTCTGTTGAAGAATCAAAAGTTGAAGAAGCAGAACAGGATTAATAGGATCAGAATTGTTAGGTTCAAAGATAAACTGGATGAAGCTAGGAGAAGTGTACCAATTCGATTATCAGTCGAATCGGCTTTAAAAACTTGATATTTTGTTTCTGCAATGACTTCTAAATTTTTTCTTTTGAATCTCCAATTATGCATACAAAGGATTTTGAATAGGCCTTCTCAGGTTAGTGATATTTTGGTTTTGTCAGTCTTTGTCTTTTAGTACATGGTTTAATTACTAAATAGAGATATCTGCAGAATTAAAAATTCTATAGACATCTCGTTCATGTTTATATGGTCATCATTGTATCCTGCTAAATAGATTTATGTTGAACATTCACAGGTGTTAATGAAGCTATTGGGATAAAGCTGGATGTTGGCCTACATTTGTGCTCTTTTGACTATGCATGGTTACTCAATGAAGGATGTTTCGGGATTGCAACTGATTGATGCTTTGTGATTGCTACACTTCTATTTCTAACCCTTTATTAGCCTAGATTATCCAATATGGTGTTATCACGATTTGGAGAGTATGACGCTGGATTTTCTCCAGTAAGTTAATATTCTTGGCGTATTTTTCTCTCCATATGGTTTTGTAACAGCATGCCTATGATTGTGGTCGTGGTTGGACCATATTTGGATAAGATCCATATATTTCCCGAGGAATAGGAATTTTAGTTAATCAGTTGTATTTTTTAGTTTCCTTTATAAGCAACCTCTAAACAGAAGTAAGAGGTTCGAGTCCTAAAACTTGTGGAGAGAAAATACATTACAGTTATTTAATATTATTCTGTTATGCTTTTGTTCCTTTAGAACTATTTCTAAGGACTACTGGATTTTACAGAGATTCTGAAGACATTAGCTAAGTCTATCAGTTATATCATGATGTCTTAATGTTGTTTCTCCTATGTTGAATTTCCTTTTCATATATATGTATCGTTATAGTATATGTGAAAGTACTCTTTAATGGATTCTGAATGAAGGACATAGTGTTGAAATGTGAATGATTCGTTGTCATATGGAAAATTAAATGATTTTCTTCATGATTCTTTTTCAGTTGATTATGAGATTGTGTTATATGAAATACTAACTGTGTGAGCTAACTTTGTTTCATCTCTACATTAGTACCCGAGTGTACTTGTCATGCTTCAATACTGTGTTAAAACTATTTTGATTACAAGTTTTATTTCATGTTCAAATTAACTTATGATAAGATGTTCTTTTATTGTAATTTGATTTAGATCTATTTCTGTTGATTGTGGGTTTTTATAACATTGCAGGACTATTGATCATTTTTTATAATAAAACCTATTATCCGAGTATTAATTCAAGATCCCAGTTTGGGATAGTTAACTTGCATCTAGGTCATTACAGAATAGGATTAGGAGCTACTATTTTTTTTTGTCCTTAGCCTAAGGTATTTGTCAGTAGTAGTTAGTCATTTAGATTAAATATTTTGATTTGTACAAAGGTTTGATTAAGTAAAAGTTACCACCTACACGTCAAGAGACTCTCTACCTTGAGAGGACATTTTACAGGTAGCAGGGCCTTTATCCTGTGAGAAATAGTCACTCCAAACACACACAAGATTGCAGTAAGTCAAGTGTGTGGACTATTTTTCATTTGTTGGCCATAGGTCAGTATACTCAGCCACCATATGGCGCTAGAAGGAGGGCCTGAGCTTAAAGCTTAATGGCTGATCGATCGCATAATGCTCCTAACAGTAATCAACCTACTTCCTCTCTCACAAGTCTTGGAACATTGTCTACCCCGGTCTCTACATCATGACCTGAATCTGTAAATAATCCATTTTTAGATACAGTTAGGACCATTATTGAGAGAGACCCAAATGTCTCACCAGTTTCCCCAGAACAGATAAGTCAAACTTTAGAGGAATCATGTAGAATATTAACTAGAGCCTATTCTCACCAAACAAGGATCCCTCTGATTAATTTCGGATTACCGAGAAGAACTCATTTCCAAACCTTGTTAGTGACTGAGTCCATTGCTGATCAGATTGGAGAAGAGCCTCTCGAACCATTGATAGGGACTCCTAATTATCACCTTAATGATCTGTTGAGAGGAGTGGCTGGTCATAACACTTCTTGACGATTGTTATCTGCAGGTGGATCTGATCTACCTCCTTCACCTCATGAATCACCACCAGATAGTCCCTGTGACCATAACAATGAGTCTTCGTCAGACTCAGGATCTTATCCAGACATGGGTGACCATGATCAGGGTAACCCTAATGTTGATAGACCATGCTTATGATGCAGTGTTGTTGTTGTGCCTGGACTACAGCATAACCTACCCAAACACTCTGATAAACTGCTACCTAAATTTGACCTAGATGATAAGGGCTTAGCTGAAAATCACATTGACAAGTTCATCCTGGCTGTTCAGACTATGAATGTCTAGCATGAGGATGTGGTATGTCAACTATTCCCTTCAACTTTCGAAGGAAAGGTTGCGATTTGGTACTTTTCCCTAACACAAGGATCCATAACAAGCTGGAGTGATTTTAGTCAAGCATTCCTGAACAAGTTTGGTGAAGACAAAACCCCTGCTATGTTAGCATTAGAATTGGCTAGAATTAAGATGGAAAGCAAATAAATAATAAAGGATTTCAATCAGCATTTCCTTACTCTCTTGAATATGATACCAGTGACCTCCCAACCTCAAGAAGATATCATAATCGAGAATTATGCTTCAGCCTTACCTAAATACCTAGGTATGTTTGTGAAACAAGCTGGTAAAATCACGTTAGTTGAAACCTTTGATGAAGCAATAAAGGTTGAGAAGAATTCATTGACGTTTGAGCTAGAAAATAATGGAAAAATTGATGGTTCCCTTTGTAAATGCAATGAAACCCCTGCTAGAACTAACACAGAGAAAAGAGATGCCCCTGCTTTTGATGTAGAAAAATTACAACAAGCAATTAGGTCTCTTAAAAAGGAAGTGGTGATATTGAAAAGAAACAATGGGGAGGGTACTTCAAATAGAGGGAATTTCAAGACCCCATACTGGCCATTTACATCCCTGAATGCCAGGAAAAACACTCCGCCTGACATATCAACTAATGAGGAATTTTTCAATGCTATAAGGGTTGTTTATGCCTTGCTTGATTTCTCAATCGATCAAGAGTCGGATGACAATCATGAATCTGAGCAGCCTGGAACCGAAGAGGAAACTTCTGAAGATCCTCTCCCACTTAATTTCCATTTTTGGGATAGCTCATCCAAAGAAGGGGAGTCTAGTGATCATTCTGTATTTATAAACTAGCACACCCATAATATGAGAACTAAAGGGCCTGTAGATCTGCAACCATCATCAGCACCTAAGAACAGTCCCCAACCTGCAAATCAGTAGCCTGCCACTCAAGGTATAGACCTCCAATATGACATCATAGAATATCTCAAGAAACAGAGGGCTAATATTAGCATGTTTGATTTATTGAAAATTTATCCCATGCCGGAGGTCTAATACTCTCAAATTTATCAAACCCATCAACCACTAAAACAAAGAATCAGCCCTCTGTACCTTTAGTTAATAACCTTGATCCTTCAACCAGTAAAACAGCAGTAGGTTCTAATAGTAATGTCAAAACAGCTGCTGATAAATATGCACTGATAGGTAAGAACTCCAAATCTACAACTCCACCATTTCCACTAATGTTTGAAATATTCAACCGGAATGTTCATAACTGTATGATTGATTCTGGAGCTTCATCAAATGTCATGCCTTAATTGGTCTGTAAGAATCTGAATGCCAAACCCACTCCTTGTGAAATCCAAATCAGCCGACTAGATCGATCTAAGGTGAAAATTGTAGGAGAATTAAAAGGAGTAATGATCATAATGGCCACCAATCCACAGATCTTCCAGGTTATTGACGTAGTGGTAGCAGACATACCGGATGTCTATGGGCTGTTTTTAAGTCGTAACTATTCTCAAGCCTTTAAAGGATACTTTTCAACTGATTGGTCACATTTGTGGTTGCCTAAAAATGGGCGACCAAATCAGATCAGGATTGACAGAGAGAGGTACATGAAACATGCAGTGAATGAAATAAATGCTCCCAATGAACCAGTTCTGTTTAGTGATTCTATTTTAGGAAACTATGGGTACGATTCTAATTTAGGGAGTTTTCCTGCACTTAAATCTGTGTTTACCAATTCTGTAAATAAATCAGAAATTCTACATTGTGATTTTCAGGAAGCTGCTCCTAGTTTGGTAAATACTGTGAATACTATAAATAATGTAAATAGTCTTGTTGATAATCCTTGGCATCTGTATTTTGAAGGATCTCAATCCAAAGAAGGTGCAGGAGTAGGCTGCATGCTTCTAGACCCTGCAGGAAATAAATTCATGCTGTCTTGTAGGATGGAATTTCTTTGCACAAATAACAAAGCCGAATATGAAGCCCTCATACAAGGACTCAAGAAGGCATTGGACTTGAAAGTTAAAGTTCTGATTGCATTTGGTGATTCTGAAATTATTGTTATACAATTCTGTAATTCCATTCATTGCTTATCTAATCACCTGCAAAGTTACCAAAAGGAGGTATGGAATTTAATTTCAGCACTTGATGCCTTTAATATTGAATCCATTCCTCGTTTTCAGAATCAGGAAGCTAACTTGTTGGCAAATGTAGCTTCACGACTTATTCCTGCTGAAAATTTTTTCCCTAACGCTTTTTCTATCGAATTATTCTTTAGACCATCAATTCCAAATAACATTACTAACTGGCGGGTCTTTAATGATGATTCGCAGATTATTTCCTTCTTAACAGGGGAAGATGCTTTTAAGGAATCAGCGATTGATGAGATCACACATGATGAGGATCTACACAATTTCTCGGTAATCCACCCACCTCGTCCCATTGATAAATCTTTTGAACAGGTAAATTCGATCCCTGCGTCATTTCTTAGACTCAAAATTTTTTATGACTTGCATGATAAATTCAAGGGAGTGCCTAATTGCAAGACAAACAGTTCCAACATGCGTTATGAAACCATTAATTTAGTCAAAGAATCGAATCTTCAAAATATCAACTTAGGATCAGACTACACCCCAAATGAAAAATTGGCCCTCTGGAAACTGTTTAGTGAATTCAAAGACGTGTTTGCATGGTCCTACGATGATCTGAAAAAATTTTGATACCCAGATCATCCAACATGATATCCCCATGGAGCCTCAGTCAAAACCATTCTAGCAGAAACTAAGGAAAATGCACCCTGCTTAGAACCAACGGTAAAGAAAGAATTGAATAAACTGCTTACTGCCCGGATCATATTTCATGTATGCCATGCACAGTGGGTGGCAAACCTTGTTCCCATTAGGAAGAAGAATGGAGATATTCGTCTATGTGTAGACTTCCGAAACTTAAATAGATCATTAGAAAAGGACAACTATCCTATTTTTCCCATGGAACAGATCCTTCAAAAAGTATCAGGTGCTCAGATGTTGTCTTTATTAGATGGTTTCTTTGGGTACAACCAGGTCCTAGTTTCTCCTGCAAATCAGTTGAAAACCACTTTTAGGACACCTTGGGGAACCTATGCCTACAGAAAGATGCCTTTCGGTTTGATAAACGCTAGGGATACATTCCAAAGGGAAATGGACGCTGCTTTCAGAGGTCGGATAAACCACTCTGTCGTTGTCTATTTGGATGACGTCGCTGTATTTTCAAAAAATAGGCCTGATCACATCTCACACTTACGAAAAGTGCTTGAATGCTTCAGGAAATTTGGTATTTCCCTTAACCCTAAAAATTCAATATTTGCAGTAACTGAGGGTATTTTGCTAGGGTTTGTAGTGTCGAAAGAAGGGATCATGATTGATCGAGAAAGAACAGAAGCCATCTCTAGGATTCCTTTTCCTGCTACCAAGAAATCCATGCAATCCTTCATGGGAAAGATAAATTTTGTAAGGAGATTTGTTCCAAGTTTTTCTTAAATCGTCCATCCACTACAGAATATTATTAAGAAATACAATAGTTTTTCATGGGGGGATAGAGAAAAGTAGTCATTTATCAAGATTAGAGAAGCCATAGTTGAAGCACCCGCAAAGTCCTGAATTCAAGAAAGAATTTATTCTCTACACTTTTGCATCTAACATATTATTAATTCTTGCACATTATCTAGGAACTAAGAATCAATCTCATGAAAGAATAATAAACAAATACTCATGAAATGGTGTTAATCGGAACCGGAATTGGTTTCCTTTCTGTATATTTAATAATCAATGAATGGTTACAATACCAATGTTAAGCAATAGCTTAACTCCATGAAGAATTCGAATACCTAAGGAGACAATTCAAATTCAGTGAGTGAGTCTAGCTTAACTGACTCTCAACCATTGGTTCACACTTAGTTAACCACTTGACCAAAACCCTAATTGACTCACCAAGCCCTAACTGAAGTCGGAGTGCAATAAATGACTGAATCTCAACTGAAGGAGATCAAACACATGTCATAGCAAGCCAACCATCAAGTGCTAGTGCTCCATGACTTCAATGAACCCCGATGAGGTTAACTGAAGCTGAACTGACCATCAAAAGTTGGTGGAGGTGCCATGTTGACTCCAGATCATTAAATAATAATAAATAATCATTAAATAATATATTTGATGAGAGGAGGATCCTTAACTGACTGGTTGAACTGATTGTAACCACCAGTTAGCAATTAGGTGCATTAATATCACTCAGATCACCCCCGGAGTGCTCCAGTTAGCCTCCTTGACTATAGGTAGGCATGGGTGTGACTGGCTGATGGCAATTAATGCTCCACCGATGTCAATTAATGTCAATTATACTTAGGATAGTGGCTTAACTAGGCCAATTTGACCAAAAAGAGTGTGTATGATGGTAAATGTCTCCAACACATATCTTATGCAGCTGTTCTTACTCAGAAGAACCAGCAGGAGGATGAAGTACCTATCTCCTTCATGAAATCAAATTTAAAAGGAGTTGAACTGAATTACCACGAAGTGGATAAACGGGCTTTTGCTAGGTTCAAAGCAGTAAAACATTTCCACCCTTATTTCCTTAAATTGAAAACCAAGGTAATTGTTCCATTTTCTGTTGTAAGAAATTTGCTGGTACAAAAGGACCTTGGAGAAAAATGAGCACATTGGATGGCTACTCTTCAGGAGTATGATCTAGATATTAAACCCTCTCAAGTCATACGAGGTTTGGGATTGTGTAAGCTGGCTTCCGAATCAGCACATCTCCCTGCTGACCAGAATGACATATCTTTAGATGTTGTTTTGCTGCAAAAAGAAATATGTTTTATCCCAGACCCAGCTAGCTCATGGTATAATAACATTCGCGCTTATCTTGAAACTGGCAGTTCTCTAGACCATTTAGATCCAAAAAATAAAAGAGTGGTAAGATTAAAATCAACGCCCTATCAATTGGTAAATAATGTGCTTTTCAGGAAAAATGCAGATGGAATTTTGCTTCGTTGTCTAGAGAAGGAAGAATCGGATTTGGTTTTAATGCAACTGCATGACAAGCCTACTGGTGGCCACTTTGGTCGTGGTACTACTGCTCATAAAATTCTGAGAGCAGGCTATTTTTGGCCAACTCTGTTTAAAGGTGCCTATGCTTTCATTATAAGGTGCCAGGACTACTAGACCGCAACTAGAAGAGCTAAAAAACCAGCTTTTCCTTTGCAACCTGTGATGGTGGACATGCCTTTTCAATAGTGGGGAATTGACATCATTGGAATAATAAATCCATCCTCCTCCCTTCAGCATAAGTACATCATAACTGCCACTAACTATTTTACTCGATGGTTTGAAGATGAACCCCTGCAGGTGGTTAATACAAATCAGGAACTGCATTTTCTTGAAACTAACATAATCACCAGATTTGGAGTGCCTAAATCTCTCATGTTTGATAATGCATCTTATTTTTCTTCTGGAGAATTGACTGAATTTGCACTAGAAAAGGGAATCAGGATTAGGTATTCAGCAAACTACTACCCAGAAGGCAATGGCCTTGCTGAATCAACAAACAAAAACTTGCTGAAAATTCTGAAAAGATCCATAGCTGAGCATCATAGGAACTCGCATATTGTTTTGTATCAAGCTCTGTGGGCCGATAGGGTTACTCCAAAATCATATGTTGGTAACTCTCCCTTATTTTTGGTATATGGAGTAGATGTTATTCTTCCCCCAAATCTGTTTTTACCTTCCTTACAGCTTGCACAAGATGTACAAGAGACTGAATGTTCAGCCATCAAAGAAAGAATCAATCTGCTGTTGAAGATGGAAGAGGAGAGAGGAAATGCCAAGAAACATTTTGCGAAACACTAGCAAATTGTTAAGTCATGGCTCGACCATGGCTTGTCCTTGAATTGATAATTACAAGTAGATGATATGGTTTTGAGATGGGAGAAAGCACATGAGGATAAAGGGGAACATACCAAATTTCAATGTCTTTGGTTAGGCCCATATGTTATAGCAGAAAAACTTGGTCCTAATACCATCCGTTTAAAGACTTTGCAAGGACAGCTCAATACCCTCTCGGTAAATGGGCATGCCCTTAAAAGGTACTTTCAATAATGTCACATCATCTATTCATTTCCATTGTATATTCTCATCTGTGTAAATTTATGTACATAAGATTTGATTTTATTCTGATTACTGGCTAGAATTTTCGATCTTACACTCACCAATTATTTTCATTAATATCGCCATCATAATGCCTTATTTGCAATTCTAGATGATAGATCATGAAAATAATTCAACTCTTTAGATCATTTACTATACATAAGTTTGTGTTCTACCTCTGTAAATAGTTGCTTTCTCCAACGCATCTCCTATATTCAACCACAAGATTCAACATGAAGCATTCTGCACGGACTTAAAGAAGAACCTGATGATGAAATGTATTGAATAGAAATGAATGAAATGCATATTAGATCATAATCACTGATGATGGCTGGGAGTATCGGATGTCTCATAAGTGATATGTTCCTAGACTTGTGGTAGTTTTAGCCTCCACAATTTTTCTGTCAGCAGTCCTTGATCGTTGTCTTTGACTGTCTTCTTACATATCAAATACTTCAGGAAATTTATTTACTGATTCCAATGGATGTCTACTAAGCTTGAAAATTCATTGAAGATATCTGGTTATCTTTAAGCAATCTTGAGAAGTCTGTGGTCTCCCTCCCCTCATTTTCGTGAATACATCTGGTTACTTGACCAGGGCAATACTCTTGAAATAAGGTGAATGTGAAAAGTATTATCAGAAAACAGGAGGTCCCATCACAAGCTAGTATGTTTATGATCATAAATTCTATTGAAATAATGTTGTCAAAATTTGGTTACCAAGCCAATGACAACAACTCTCAGTCGAATAACTGAGAGACATGAAGTCTCATCACGAGCTGGCCTGATCAGTTTCTGGTAGGATTGGTGAATAAGGCTATCATTATTTGGTCACCAATCTAAGATAGTGTTTCTGATTAATTCTTTTTTTGTTTGTATTTGTGTATATGATTTGTATATATACTAACAAGGTTTCATATTCTGTTTAACAAAAAAAAAGGAGTATTGCTTGCTATTTTGCTTGAATGAGGGGAAAACCAACTTATGTTCTAAAGAAGCCATATCTATACAGGTATTGGTTAACCTGTTTTTGACCTTATGGATCTACATTGGAATTAAGTCATGTTGCTCTTGCCTAAGCCCGATTTGGATCAAGAACACTCAGCTAACAGTCATAGGGTTGGTACAGAAATATGTTGAGGTCTGGTCATATGTTCAGACTGGTTTGAATTTGAATCATTTAGGCAAAGATTTGATATTTTTAAGGCATCATTTGTGATTATCTGAAGTGTGAATGTTGTTTTCACAGAGATAACTAGTTTGGTCCCAGCGTGTCACCAATTGTTGGCAAGCAACACCCTGTAGAGCAGTTTTGAACACAAATAATTTGAAAATTGATAATCTTTCAAACAATATTTGTTATTTTTGTCTCGATCAACACTCATCATAGATATCTTAGGAGTTCCCTAAGAATTTTTTATTCTTAAGGCACTCCCAATAGAATCTTACTTGACTGATTGATTCACTGAGATTAGCATCAGTTATGGCGAGATTCGACTCTCATGATCTTAATTCCTCATTTCTGTCGATCATATGGAGAACTATAATTACAAAAGATTAGTAGCTCCTATTTTTCCACTTATCACTCATGCATGATTAAAATCAAATGAATTTATAAATTATTAATTCAAACTAGTTACTACATGGTGTGATAACTGTTACTATTTGGTTCATATAGGAAATCTGGTGAAGCTTCATCACTTCTGGATTATTTATCTTATCTTGTTTATCATACGTTTTAAAGTGGATTTAATATGATATTCATGAACCCTATTATATGATCCGCTTATCCTTATTTCAAATTTGTATTTCTGAAATGAGTTAGTATCAAAGCTTGTCATGAAGGTCTAAAGTCACTTTTTAGGTTTTGAAATTGGTCAGGTTACATTATAAATTATTTCCTGATCATTTTTTTTATATAATGACCTTGATCCTAAGTTATTGATTATATCCTTAGGTGATCACATTATTATGATTTTATTTTATGAATGAAGGGTTGGGGTTTTGAAAACCATTTGATCATGTGTTAAAAATGATGAGTTAGTCTACATCATCACGACAATATGAAATAAAAATCAACACTGAATTCATGGTGAAGCTAGGGTTTTGGTATTCGTGTCACTTGAAGGTTTCCATTTGTCAATCTTTCATCATACAAACATCACTCTTAATAACTCGCTTGCTTGAATCCCCTATAGCTCATCATGTTTTGGTAAGTTATTTTCGAAATCTCTTTTATCTACCAATTCATGTTATGATGAACTTACAGGGAGATTTGCAGGGTTTTGATATAATAGGGCATTTCAGAGTATTGATGGTAATGCTTAGACTGTCAATAAATTGATTGTATCCTTTAACCTATTTTCTGAAAATCCTACAGGTTTGTTTTTCTGCTACCATGGCTCTGGTGTCCAGGTTCGAGCTTATAAGTGATGAGTATCTGCATGTGGCCCCTGAGTGTCGAGAGGTAATATCAAGGTTTGGATGGTTGGAGTTCTTACGAAAATTTTCTAGTTTTAATATGGCATTATCCAAGGTGTTTGTAGAGTCATTCGATGGGGTTAATGCACATGTTGGAGATGTTGAACTTAAGCTGACTGAGGAATTTATTTCTCGAGCCATTAGGTTGCCACAAATTGGGGAGAGGTGGTACAAAGGCAAGCATATTAAAAATGACCATTGGAAGGGGTTTCTTACCCCTGCTCATCGACAAACCAAGTTCAAATCCAGCTTCCCATCCAGATTGTTAATGAAGAAATGGCGGGCTTTGTTGGAGCTAATCATCAGGTATGTTACTTGCGAAGGTAGGTTGTCTCAAACACAATTCTATCACCTTCAGTTGTTGATGATATTCAAAGGATACCTTGTGAATATGTCCTATTTCTTTTTTAATACCTTGCACAAAATGACTTGCACATATCAAACTAGTATTGGGGATAAAAACAGGAGTTTATTCCATCATGGGTTAATTAAAATCCTTGTGTCCTGTCAACTAAAAGAACTAGGTGAAACCTGGGATTGCTTCCTTGTGTGAAATGGGTTCAGTGCTAATGAGGAATGGCCCAAATAGAGGCATAGGGTTAGACGTAAGCATGTAAACAATGAGGAAGCTAATCCTGAACTTGAGAACTCTAGTTCTGAGGATGATTGGGGTGAAAAAATGTTTCAACCTGGCCAAACCCTAAGTTTCGATGATGTAAAAGTTAAGGTTGAAACTAATGCTGAAATTCCTGCTAATAATTCTCAAGATCAAATGAGGAAACCCCCAATCCCCATAACCTATAGAAACAAGAATCCTCCTCATTAACAGGTTGACATAAAGCAGACAAAGGATGAAGATCAAACTAGCCGAGCAATGAGCAATCGGGCTATACATAGGAACACACACAGCATGACAGTCGCTTTGCTTGCCAGGAGAAATTTTAGCATTGGGGATATCTTGGTTATTGAGGTAAGTGACTCCACAAAAACTCACCCAAATATAGTTCCCATAGGCCCATGTGTTCCAAATCTTAAGTACATGGTTGTTTTTGCAAATGAGGTTGTTGACAGTCATCAAGTGAACCACGAGTGTGATCAAGAAATTGATAGAAAACCTTACCTAGCTGAGGAAGCCCAAATAAATATGAACAAAGAGTCGAAAGATCAAATTGATCCAAATCCTCATGCCCGAGTGATTTCCTCCCTACAAACAAATTTAAAGGAAATCATAGGTTTAAAAATTAAATTGATCTCCTGGCCTTGAGAAGTGGGATGTGCTGAGCGGAAAGAAGTTGAAATACAAAGAACTAATTACAAAGCTTCCATTGAAAAATCAAAATTTGAAGAAGCAGAACATGATTAACAGTGTTAGAATATAATCCATTAGGGATTATTGTAAATAAATAAAGAAAACTGAATAGTTAGGAAGCCGAAAAGGCTAGGCGGAAGGTGAAACACAACCGTCCTATGAAATGTATAAATAAATGCTTTTAGCTATGTAATGTAATGAATCGGGAGTTATACCTAACAAGTGGTATCAGAGCTTGGCTGCCTGCCTGTCGTAACTCCTGCTTGCTGCATTTCAGTCTGGGCCCTCTTGGCTGCCAGACTGCTCACTCATTTTCCTCAGTCTACAGATTGCATGCATTGGTGCATACAGGGCTGCTCTAACGCTCCGCTCAGCCCCATCCATCCTCTGCGTGAAGTGATAATCCTTGTAATAGTCCCAGCCATAACTCTTGCATGCTCAGCCATGGCATTGTGTAACAATGCCTCTGCGTGAAGGAGAATCGCTGTGTGTAACAATGCATCAAAATCTTGCCTGAGAGTGCATATAAATTTCTGAGTTATTATAAGT
>LPNX010728720.1:368760-424903 GCA_001517045.1 Pseudotsuga menziesii | reverse complement strand
GTCCTCAAGTGGGATCATCCCCATGATGAGAAAGGGAAGCACACTAAGTTCCAACAGTTGTGGGTAGGCCCATTTCAGATCAAAGCCAAACTTGGCCCTACTACCTATAAGCTGCAAGATTTACAAGGATGGGAGGAGAACCTGCCAGTTAATGGTTTGGTTCTCAAGCCTTATTTTTCTTGAGTTTGTTTTTGATTTTTTCTATCTTGTACATAAATAAGCTTTTGGTTGTTTTGATTCATGCTTTCATTTTTTTTTTTTTAGTTTATTGGTTTCAATAAAGGGGGAAAACTCGCGGTTGCTCGAGATACACCAAAATTTCTGGGAATGATAGACATTTTGAGCAGCCAGACTGTGTGTTGCTGTTTGATTTTCTTCCAATCTAGCAGTTTCTCGAAATCTCTGTGTGCATTGAAGTCCTATGTAATCCCTACAAGATAAACCAGATCCGAAGAGTCTAGAATACTATGTTGAGGCTCCGTCCACTTCACACTCAAAAGTCTAAGGGGCGATAACAGAGAACCCATGGAGAAGAGCAAGGTGAACAGGATGTTAAATATAAATGATCCCATGCCAGGAAATAAATGCCAGAAGGCAAATAAGAGTCAGAATTCCTATGAAAACATCATGCTTCAAAGCTAAAGCTGGATCATAAGTACTAATTTGCCATGATTCTCTCCGTCCGTGAGCTGAAACTTTAAGCACACCACTCACACAAAAGGGCACTATGGGATAGAGGATCCTGAATTTAAATTCAGTAAGAAAGGCACGCATTAAGACTCGTATGAAAGGGGACAAAAGTCCAAAAGCACAAAAGCTGCTAAAATGGCATGGGAATGAGTAACAAATGAACATTTCTGCTCATCACCTGCTACAATCCTGTGGTGTCAAATGCTGTCAGCCACCTGAAAGCAAAATTAATAATGAACTCATTTTTGGCCTCAGCAGAGTTATCCGGACTTGAAGGTCTTGGTTTCCCCTCCCAAATTGGACTAGCATCAATGATTAAGGTACAGACTTCTGTTATTGAGAAATCTGTATAGCTGGAAGAATTCAATGGATGTGTTCTTGTGGAACAGTCTGCTGTTCAAAGAGAAATCGCCCAGAGATCTAGGTTCACCAGGGAATCGCCAGTTGTTGCTCCCGCAACTTTTTCTCCCCGATTTTATGTTTACTTAAACTCTGGGCCCCTCCTCATCATTTTTTTTTCGCTTGGTTTGATCGTTAAATGCTTGAACCCCTTAGGCATATCTTCTTTTCGTTTTACCCTGAAGTTGGATGCCCGCTAATTGGTGTGCCATGTTCTTTTTCTTCTTGAGTCGTGTTTGTCTGGTTTACTACCCATAGAACAGTAAAATCTTGCCTTAACGAAGAAAAAAAATGACTTTGGCTGCAATTGATCCTTAACGCGGTTTGAATCCTTGAGTTTTTCTAGGAATCGGGCCACTTTTGTTATTAGATCGGAAGCGGCCAAGTTCTAGCTCATCCGCCCATTTCGGTTTGTTTAAATCGCTTGCTCCTAAGCTTCTACTCGCCCGCCGTTGCGGCCGGGACTAGAGAGGCAGCTTCCGATTCAAGTATCATCCGACGTCCGACTAAGCCTTTCCCGCCTGCGTCGCTTGTCTCCAGCCTTTGCCTTATCCGCCGTTGCGGCTGGGGAGATCCTCTTAGCCCCCGATTGGAGTTTCTTCTGACGCCCGAGCCAAGTTTTTCTTCTGCACTCGTCGTCTGTCTTCGGCCCTTGCCCTATCCGTCGTTGCGGGTGGAAGAACCATCTAGCCTCCGATATACTCCTCCCCGACGTCCGATTACCCTTTTCGCCCGTGTTTTCGCTCACCCGGTTCCTATGCTCCTCCGCAGTTGCGGCTCTTGAGTTCTCGTCCCATCTGATGCAGAAGCTGGTTGACCGCCGATTATAGTTTTACCCACCCAAAGCTTAGTCGATACCTTGTCCGGATGAACCTGGATGGTCCCTTGTGGATTTACAATGCTGGGCAGAAAAGTTTAATGTTTAAAAAACTCCAGTTTGCAGCGAATAACGCGTTGTAATTGCTTGCAGAAAGAATTCGATACTGCTGAGGCGACCCTGGGCTAAGACTTAGCTTGGTCGGACCGGAACCGGCACGATCGCAAAGAAGACGAAGCGGAGAAAAGGACAAAGCAAGCAAGCGAAGGAGGAACGGACAAGGAAAACCCCTCCGTTATCTACCAGAAGATAAACGCTCACAGAAAATGATTAACAAAACGTCCAAAGAAGAAGCTGAACCGTTGAAGATGCTGAAAAGTCACACGCTGGGGTGGCAGCCCAAGGGGCAGTAGTTGTAGTTTAAATATTTGGAAATAGGACTGAGAAAGGGCTTTTTCCCCTGGAAAAATTTGTACATGTTTGCTTGTAAGAGGAACTATTTCGTTTTGCAAAGGAAACTGCAATTTTGTCTATCGGAGAAGGTGTAAAGTGGAATGTATCAATGCAACTCAATGAATTATGTTGAAGAGGAACTATTTCATTTTCAGCTGTGTTTCATTTACCGTAAGAGTATTTAATGTTCTGAACCTATCTTCTGGTTAAACGTTCTTCAGTATGTTTCTGGGATATTTTTTCACTGTGAGCAATAAATGTTGTTATAAGATGATCGGCTATCTGGTTATTTAAATATCTGTAAGCGTTCATGTACTTTAGGAGAAATATCAGCTATCTGTGTTTCTTTTTAATGTATGTGAAAATGTATTGCTCATTCAAAATGATAATCTTGCTCCCTAGGGATAGTTTAGATAGTTAGTTTATTTCTTTTGTTTTGGTCTGTTGCTCGTGAGCAAAAGATGAGAGGTAAGAACCTGCGCATCACTTTGTGACCGCTCCCTGCACCTTGATCGCCCTGCATTTAGTTAGGCACTTGCATATCATTTCTTTAAGTAAAAAATGCAAATTCCGGTGGACCGGGCCGCAACCGGTAAAACCCTTGTTTGTTACTTTGACCTACGGTAGCCGGACCGTAAACCGGACGGATTCCCTATACCAAACAGTCAACGGGCTAGTTGGGAACGTTGATTGGGGAGAATCCCTTACTGTTGTCGCCTGCGAATTTCCAGGCATCAACAGATACCACACAAATTCAACTAGAGGAGCCTGAAGAGTCAGAGGTAGAGGAGCACCTCTTACACTCACAAATGTGGGTGAAGGGAATCCCACTACATTTCATTGTTGACAATGGTGGCCAAAAGTACCTGATCTCAGTAGAAGTCGTCAAGAGATTGCAGCTTCCGACAATACCACATCCACAACCCTACAACATCGGTTGGCTAATCCAAGGATGAGGTATCCACATTACTCAACAATGCCTCCTACCATATGGCATCAACCCTTTCAAAGATGAGGTACTGTGTGATGTGGCCCCACTTGAAGTCTGTGATGTTCTTTCAGGACAACCATATATGTGGAAGCGTCATGCTGTGTATGAGTCATGGACTTATAATGTCATTGTGAATTTGGGAGGAAAACTCTATTGGATACTAGAGACAGTTGCACCTAACATAGTCTCACAAGGTAGGAAGATAAGCTCCCACATCATAAAATTATTCCTCTTCACAATCGTCTCTGAAGGAGAACATCAGAGTACCTCCACACCCTCAACACAAGGTATTTATGCTCATCATACACAAGAAGAAAACAGATTGATTGTTTCCTCATCCATCTGAGTACCTATATGATACAAGGCCACGCATTCAAGGTGCTCCTCGAAAAACAAATCATCCACACAACAATTATATCCTTCTCAGGATGCCAAAGAAAAGCAACCTCTTCACTTCAACAAATGTCGCACCAGGAGATCAACTCAACACACTGTTCGAGATATGATACGGGATTCGACGCAATGGAGACCATTGCTTCCTAAATAGGGAGTATTGATCCAAATGGAGATCGGTGGCCACCCACCTATTCCACTGGCTCAAAACAATTGTCCATTGTGGCAGTTTTCTAGTTATTTTTCTACGATTTTTCTAGTCCCAAACTTTCGAGGTTGTTTTGAGGCCCTAAATGATGTTTTTTTGGCAATTCGGGTGGCCAAATGGTTGCCATTGAGATGAATTTGGCCACATTCAACAATTGAAAATCTCTGATAGATCTTTCCAACAAGCTATTGAGCGCCCAAATTGGAGATTGTATGCAAAAGTTATGACCCCGAGAAGTTGATTGTTCAACTTACCACCTTGGGGCCACAAACTTTATGATGGTTCATCTTATAGGGTTATGTTTTGGACTTTTGGGTTCTCACCCTCGTCCTTATTATAATTAGCCCCCTCTAGCCTCATTTTGTATTCATCTTGGCACAAATGAGCATAGTAGCCACATCTCTTATCAGAAATAGCTACCACCATTCTAGCAATTGTATTACATTATGTTCTATTTCCACCATTTAATATAATATGTGTTTACTGTATCTCTATTATCTTTGCAAAATGTCTGTGATTATGATTCTGTATCTGTTCTTTCATTTCGTTCACACATAAATCCTAATCATTAAGATACTGAGGAATGTAACTTTTTTGATAAAATAAAGTTATGATTTTTTTCGTATGGAAAAAAATAACCACAAAATTATCCAAGAGAAAGTTAAACAATGGATTATTCCTCTTAATTTAGGAAAATTTTAGGGGCAAAATTTAGCCCATATGCTAATAGGAGATTTGTCCATTTCCATTTTTTTCTTAATCGATTTGCCCATTTTCCACCCGATACAATTTTTTTACTAAAAATTGCCAAAATTGTCCATAAACCATATAGAATCCTTAAAAATTTGAATCTTTTTCCCAAAATATATTCCAACATCTTATGCATAGAAATTGAAGAATTAGTAAAATTTAACAAGCTCTCTACACTTCAATAAAATTATAAACCCTTAAAATTTTCATGATAAACCACTTTATTTCACGACTATCTTAAATTCTAAAAAATAGAAATACCTTACTTATGAAAGATTTAATATTTTATTTAAATATTATGTTTTCTTTTTTCAAAAAATAACAACACGTCAATTGTGTCAATAATTATATCATTTTAATACGACGTTTTAACATTTCAATACTTAAGTCATTTACTATGGATTTACATGAATTAAAAAACCAAAAGAGATACCATATTAGTCTATTTATTTGAAGTTCTGTACTTTTAGCTAGTTTTTGGTTAGAATTCATTTTTTTGGTTTGTAAAATCTAAATTTAAATTTAAATAGTGTGTTTGAATGCATGAATAGATTAAAATCTTTAAATATCTTTATGGCACTAAAATATCTGTATGTGGGTTTTATTGTTTCAATGTGTTTATCTATCCTTTCTGAGAGTGTGTTCTAATGTTTCAAGGCATTTGTCTCTCTTTTCCGAGGATGCAACATCAATTATGTTCTAGATATCACTTCAAATAGCATTCGATAGTTATAGATGCAACCCATACATAGTAGCAGAAAGCGCATCAATTATCCTACATCTCCATCTTATCTTGGTGCGAACTAGAGCAAGGCTGGCTAGTTTGAAGATTCTACCCACCAACCTCGAGACGTACCTGCTGCCACGCAACACTTATTATAATTGTTTTTAGTGTTTTAATTGGTTATATAAGTTGTAAAAAAAATGTCCAAATTTTATAATGTTTTTAAACGATTAATTATTAAAATGTTTTTTTTTTAAATTACTAAACCACAAAAAATATATAAATTCCAAAAATTTAATAAAAAAGTTGTTTAATAAAATTAATATGAATACATACACATTTTTTATTATTAATATAAATTAAATAAATTAAAAATGAATACAATTTTTGAATAAATTAATTTACATTAATTACAAATTTTCAAAACTATTTTTAAACTACTATAATTCAATACCCTAAAATAATAACTAAATAATTCATATTCATAATAGATATTGAAAGTTTAAAAATACACAATAATAAATAAGCAAAGCTACAATGCATAAGTGCTTTGAAAACATAAATTTTAACACACAAAACAAAAATAATAAAAGCATTATGGTATTGTCCCCTCTTCTTTGGAAATCCATGATAATACTTATCAAAATAAAGGGACACTAAATGTGAATCTATGATCTATGGCGTCTTTGTCAACAACATGATTTGAGTGGTTTTACTGATTGAGCTAACCCTTAAGATTAGCATTGTTGCATACAATGTTTTTTCCAAGAAAAACCTTGTAAGGAAAATGGGTTGGTGTATACTAGTGTGCCTCACCCAAGGAGATTCAAACCAAACGCCTATTGACACTGAATAAGACAAATTTCCAAAACTTTAAAAACAACTAGTTGAGTTAATCCCTCATATTTTTCTTTCTAACCAAAACCTTAAATAAAAAAACCAAAAAGTGCTTCTATATGGATAGCATCCCTAATAAATTGCCATCATCAATTAGTATGCACAACCTCACTCAAAGATTTGAATGTAAATGTATCAATCCAATCATGATTATATACATCATATCATTACACTATTTCATAAGCCTATTAGAATTTACACTATCAATTAAGGTTATTATGTTACAACCTCTTTGATATCCATTAAGTGCCATTAGCCCCAGTACCACAAAACAAACTCTTTCAAATGACTTCAATACAATACATAATTTTACAATAAATAAGGACATGTCATCACCTTACATGCGCTTTTTGAAAATCATTTTTCATGGTGTGTATATATGCGTGTCTATATATAGGCAAATTGAACTAGTTTTAAAATTATTACAAAATTCTATAGCAGAGTTTTATAAAAAAAAATGCTAACTGGCCATGAAGCTTATGCTTTCTGGTTATGACTAGCCTATTTATTTCATATTTAATACTGAACTGCTTAACATATTAACATAACAAAAAGAGACAAGTAAAGTACATATGAAATTACAAATTGAGGTTATTGCTATTATTGGCTTCTTCAATTTCATGTTCATCCTAGGCTAGCCCTTGAACCTCTTGATTCTTGTTTGCTTAAAGAGAGCCAATGAAAATTGTTGGACTGTAGGTTCATCAATAAATTGCTTTTTTATCAAGGCCACATACACATTATGGAAACTTGTAACTAATTATGAGCCTCTAGAAAATCTTAGTATGATGTTTGTGCATATTTGAATCTTATACAAGTTTGCGATAGTTTATTTTTAATTCCTACAACTTAGCTCCATGATAGCCTACTTAGTTTCCTATTGTTCTATGTGAATACTTAAGTATTATATGGATTCCTTCATGCCTTCCCATAGATAATTCATTTGCCTAAGGAATTTCTTGACTTCATTAATACCATCATTTGCCATTTTAGCGGCCTACGGAGTGGAAACATACTAAGCCAAAGGTCAAATTTTAGGAGGCCTCTTAAGATATAGCAAGAGTAATGGAGTTTCCAAAAACGACGTAGACCCAAACCCTAGACTAGGAAAGAAACTTGAGGAATAAACCGAGCTTGGTGACCTATGAAAACCACCAATTTTGAAAATTATTCAACTAATAAGAATAGCAATGTCTAATGGGACGAGCTTACCCCCTAGGAAACTAAAGCAAACTCTACACTTCAAAACCAGGTCAAATCTCTTGGTCAACTTCAATTAGAATTCTCCCTCGACTACTGCCCATATCCATTACAAAGGAGGTTGGCACAACTATAATTCCAAATGAGTTTAATGCGAAAATCAATGCAAGGTTTATGAGGAAGCTCACCACGAGGAAGAGATAAGACAACATGTTATTGCTAGCACATGGGACTATAAAGGTAGAGTCTCAAATTTGTCCATTCATTATACACTTGTCCATTATGTAGTTTGATGCACATACAATTCCATAGCTAAAGTGATATCTTGTGTATTGCCTTGTTTCATGAAGACTATGGGATGAAAAACATTAAGGGAGCTCCCCTATTTTCCACAAATTGGCCCTTTTCTAATTTTGTGGCTTGGTTTGTAAGCATATATGCTCAACTGTTATTGATCCTTCGTATGTGGAGTAATTGAAAATAATTCCAATGAATCAAGCATAGCTTGGAATCTTGATTTCATTTGCCCAAGGATGGTGTCTTAATTACAATGCTTCCTTTGACCATGTTTATATTTAGAGAAAAAACACCTAATATGATAACAAACCTAGTCTTTTTGGGTATTGCAAAGGCGAGACAAAGATTAAGGGCATGCATTTCTACTTAATTATTCGTCATTCACCTAAGCCCCATGAAAAATTATTTTCTTCATTTCCTTTATGATATAAGAATCACCCCTCCCACACCTAAAAAAAATTGTCCAAATATTATAAATATGATTTAAAAATTTAAAACTATTATTTAATTGTTTTTGTATTAGTTCAAAAAGTTGTTGAAATACTTTTTTTCATCATTAAACCTAAAAATATCTTTATAAATAATAATATTAATATAAAACTAAATTAATTTATTTCTTTATTTATTTTTTAATTGTATATCTTTTCCATTTTCCATTTTCCATTTTTATATTATAATTAAATAAATTATAAAAAACATAAAATACAACTATTATGAAAATAAAATATAATTATTATTAAAGTGAAGACTAAATTGCTCGCAATTTTTGTTATACACATACATTAGAAAGAAAGAATTTTTTTTTTTTTAAGTTTGCGAAGTAAAAAATATCCTATAAAACAGACTCAGACTCTCTTGAGTGTTGATTTTTGCATTTCCATCAATTTTATATTTTAAAATTGAAATAATAAGAAAATCAATGAGCTAAATTTGTTGTTAAAAAAGATTAACCCATCCACATGTATACATCTTAATGCTGCACCGTCAACCCATAACTTTTCACATTTTTGGGACCCCTAGCCAACCTACAAAGTATGCACTAGATCATCCATGCAATTAGAAGAAGGCCTTTGTTGAATCGAAGTAAATATGCGTTGAGCTAAGGATCTTTCCAGCTATTAGCGGCTTAATAGCTAGGGATAGGTCCTCTTTGGAGGCCAGCTTTTAGGTAACCCACTCCCACATTTGAGTTAGAGACACATCCACCCCAAAGGGGACACCTACACCTATATATCTAGAGATTAGAGGTTTGTTATTTTATTATTATAGCAAATGAGATATGTATGAAAATTTTCTAATAGATAGAACCCACATTTATGTGATGGATAGAACCCACATTTATGTAATGTAATGTGGCCCTCCACAACCTATAACTTTTCATTTATTTTAGTATAAATATAAAGTCTATTCTGACAAATGTCAAGCCAGGCCCTGTTTATAGTCGCTTTAAAGCCCGTAGATAAATGCCAGCCACTTGAACGGATGAGGAATCTTTAGTCAATATCGAAAAGCTATTGTTCAGGGTCATTATGATATACATGACGCAATTTTTTAACAAATAACAGAAATTATAGACATTACCAACATAGGTAATGAGAAAGACATTACCACCTCATGGTTCTTGTTGATATATAGAAGAGTAAGTTATAAAAACAATTTTATTTTTATATTTAATCATATAGTTAGTATTAAAAAGAGATGTAATATTTTCTTTGCTCAATTTATAACTATCTGTGCAATATTGATTTAACAAAAATACAAAATCAAATCTATTTAAAATTTAAAACCAAATATAAACATATACTTATATTAATAAAAATAATTATGAATAGTAAATATATATAGAATAGTCTTAAAAAATATATGATTGGCTTCTTTTACATATTTATGAGTGGTTGGAATCACATATATAAGCTATTGATATTGCACAATTTAGGTGCAACATGGGTGTTTGAGGGTGTTGAATCAATTTCAACAATAAAAAATAGATTTTCAACAATGGAATTTTTTGAGTGAAAGATTAAATAGTCATATTTAATTAGTAATGATGAAAAGCCAAAATCATCTAATCTTTAGACAACTCCTATATATATTGCTTAGCTGATTATAAGTTATTTGCTCTTGAAGAATATTTTTGATGTGCAGAATACCATTGTAAATCCACCTTAACTTTGGATTTATTATGCATTGAAAGGAATCAAATCCCTCAAGGTGTAAACTTTTCATCAAATATTTGCACTCCAAATAAGGGTTTCCACCTCAAGGGATTTGATCCCTTGGTGCATGATAGATCCATAATTAAGATGGATCAACACCAATATAGTTTTTAGTGTTATTCTTCTTGTTTTTTTATTTTTGTCTAAATTCTAATTCATAATTATAAAGTTACAAATGACAAATATATTTTTTATTGCTAATTATAGAGTAACAAAGTTTGTATTGTTATACTTTTTGTTCTTAGTTTTTGTCCAACATTACTCATCAATCTTTGAAATAAGCTATTATGATGCTGATGAATTTTAGGAGGTTTAACAACTATTCTCAAACTCCTAAACTGCATAGATTAATTCCTTTTCTTTTTATAAACCAAATGTCGTTTTTCACCTCTATAACCCCAATTGCATTGTGAAATGGAGAAAATGTGCCAATAGAGAAAGGTTTATTTGCAATGAGTGGCTCATAACTCATCAAGGGGGATAGATTCGGGCTATTTGTAACATTTGCTAGCACCAAAGTCATTTACATTATTAGCTTAGCTTGGGTCGTTATCTTTATTTATTGCAATTTGCATCCACCCAATTTTGTTCAATTAGTAAGCCCTCCTTCCAAGTGGGTTTACGATTTCTTTTATTTTTCCCTCTGAAAGCATTTGTCTTTGCCTTCAACCAAGACAATGGCATGGGGAACTCGCTTGACACAATGTTTGGTGTTGGGCCTCAGGACAGAAGGGTAGAATTCATGTAGAATTTTTCCTAAGTAGGAAAGAAGAGAGTAAAGAAGAAGAAGGAGTTGTGACAGAAGGAACGACATCAAAGAAGAAGAGAAGGATGTTGCAACAGAAGAAGGAAGATAAGGAGGAAGGTAAAGAGAAGGCATGGGATGAGGAAGCTGCACCAGTTTTGTAAGCTACGGCGGATGGACAGAGCAAGAGATGAGATGACATGACATGGCAGAATATTCGTAGAAGCAGGCGTGCATATAAGGTAACAACCAAAAAGTGACAGTAAGGCATAACACTGAGAAAGCAACAATCCTTAGTGATCGTGGGTATGAGCTCGATTGGAGTCGGCAGAAACCACACACGTAAGGGCATTTTTGTAAGTCAGGCCGATAGCACCTTTTTGGTTATGTATTGCTAGAATAGGAAAGACAACATGTTGGCTGAAGATAGTAAGTCTGCTGGGATAGCAACTGAAGCTGAGTCTGTATTGAGTAAGTATTGAGTCTGTATCAAGCATGTATGGGAGTTATATCAAGTCTCAGGCTATAACAGGAGGAACCCAATTTGTAAATGGGTTTTCCCGTTAGCTAGTTCTTGCTTAGATAGTTGTGAGTTGATTAGTTGATACAACAATTTTGAGTAAGTCTCTAGACTCTTGGAAAAGATGCTTGAGCTAGACTAGAGGTAGATAGTTTTGGTTAATGACTATGGATCGTTGAGTGCATCAGAGTAGGGGTTCTGTAGCTAAGTGCGCAGACAAATAGAGAAGTTCGAGTCGATCCAGGCTGTGTGTGGATCACTAAGTAGGAGTAGAGTAGAGTGATAAAGATAGAGAAGATCAGAGAGCATGAGAGGGAGGAGAATTTTGTAGGGATAGAAGAGAAGATCTTGAACAGAGTCTGTAGCTTTATGTACAGACAAAAGGTGCATTTATTTCCTCATGCCAATGCCAGATGAAGCACACCTTGTGGTTTTTCCCTAGATGGGTTTCCACGTTACATGTTGTGTATATGTGTGAATGTTGAGTAGCTTAGAAAAATGCATATTTACTATGTTTAATGATTGATTGGTTATTGTGCTATAAATGGATAAATGTATGAATGTCGCATTTCAGTAATGAATATGTCTGTGATGTCTTCTGTTGTGCATTTGTGTAAGACTACATAAATAAGGGAAAAACATAATTCAGTGTTGGGATACTAACGTGCAAACCACCAACCCACCTTCTTGGTCTTCGTTGGAAACCTTAGCGCATAGCCAAGGACCTAAAACACCCTCCTGCATAAACTGCGGAAACGTGGTTCTGGAAGTTACCCATAAAACTGAGATATCTCGGGTGAGACAACATTTGTGTCGTAGGTGCTGCCGGCTGGGCTCTCCTTCGTCAGGCCGATATCTTGGGCTTTGTTGTGCTGACCAAAAAGGGGGCTGAACCTGGGTCACAGAGAGAAAAAATCAACAAATGGTTATGTTGCTGGCAACAGGCTCAACTCACTAACACTGTCGCCGATAGGCTCAATGACCTGGGGAAAACAATTGAAGCAATCAAACTTGTAGTAGAATGTATGTCACAGGTACCCCCGTCACATGATGCACCTGGCATGGCGGAGGCACAAGAAACCCTGCGACCCAGAGAAGACCACCCCAACAAGGTACAACTAGGAATAGAAGTACTGGAGATTGAAAACCTAGACCCCGACGAGGTGGGCATCACTATTGGCCCAATTTTGTCAGATTTTTCAAGAATACAGTTGAAAGATGCCCATGCTTAACATAAAGCAACAGCTACAAAGATGCATATACGAGGAAATACCCCTCAAAAGTAGGTGAAACACTCAGGCAAGACTATCAGCAAACTCAAGGCCAAAATGCAAAAGACCACGCAAGAAATAAGGAGAGAAGAAGAAAGTAAGTGGAAGCTCACCCATGTCATTAAATATTGTTTGTTTGAACGTAGATGATGTTGAAATATCACACGATATGCCATTAAAAGACAAGGTCCTCAGGCTAGGAAAGATAACAACTGACCTTAAGAAGAAAGTAACATAATTAGAAGCACAATAGATTCCTAGCACAACGCCAGCAGTGCTGGAAAGCCGGCGTGACATAGCCACTCAGGCTGCAAAAAGGATAAAGGAAACATAGCAGATGTGTGCTAAGGATATAGACCGAGTCGCCTAGACTCGGGAGACTTTACTGGACGATGAGCAATCACAGAGGATTGCAAATGGGCTCACTAGGATGGAAGCAAATATCATGCATATGCGAAATGAGATAAAGTAGCTGCCCATAGAACAGAAAAAGGCCAGGACAACAGAAATACACAAACTACAACAACAAACTACTGCGTTGTGTGCACAACAGCAACAACGCGAGGAAAAGGTAGAGGAGTTATAAGCAGAAGCAGAAAGGGTCATGGGGATAATTCAGCTTGTGCACCAGAAGGTGCGTGAGGTAGAAGACTCAATAGAAAGCAACATGTTGAAACATGTCAGTTCTGACTTGGTGGAGCACATGCAAAAAATTGAAGAGGAAGTGCGCACCGAAACAGAGAAGTTACTGAAAATCATGGAGGATTTTTAGACCAAAATCAACGCAAGTCAGTGTATGGAGTAGTAGCTCGCATAGCTTGGGATGAGCCACAGGTAAGTGTTGGGGGCCTATTGGGCTTTGGGACAAAAAGGTAGAATTCATGTAGAATTCTGCCTAAGTAGGAAAAAAGAGGGTAAAGAAGAAGAAGAAGGAACTGCAACAGAAGGAACAACATCAAAGAAGAAGAGAAGGATGCTGCGACAGAAGAAGGAAGATAAGGAGGAAGGTAAAGAGAAGGCGCAAGATAAGGAAGCTGCGCCAGTTTTGTAAGTTACGGCGGAAGGACAGAGCAAGAGACAAGATGACATGGCAAAATATTCGCAGAAGCAGACGTGCAGATATGGTAACGACCATAAAGTGACCGTAAGGCATAACACTGAGAAAGCAACATCTCTTAATGATCGTGGGTACAAGCTTGGCTGGAGTTGGAGGAAACCACACACATAAATCCATTTTTGTAAGTCAGGCCGATAGCACCTTTTTGGTTATGTATTGCTAGAATAGGAAAGGAAACCTGTTGGCTAAAGATAGTAAGTTGGCTGGGATAACGATTGAAGCTGAGTCTGTTAGAGTATGTATCGTGTCAGTATTGAGTCTGTAACAAGCATGTATGGGAGTTATATCGAGTCTGTAATAAGGATATAAAAGGAGGAACCCAAGTTGTAAATCGGTTAGCCCGTTAGCTAGTTCTTGCTTAGATGGTTTTGAGCTGATTAGTTGATACACCAATTTTGAGTAAGTCTCTAGACTCTTGGGAAAGACGCTTGAGCTAGACTAGAGGTAGATAGTTTTGGTTAATGACTCTAGATCGTTGAGTGCATCAGAGTAGTGGTTATGCAGCTGAGTGCACAAACAGATAGAGAAGGTCGAGTCTATCTAGGTTGTGTGTGGATCGCTAAGTAGGAGTAGAGTAGAGTGATAAAGATATAGAAGAACAAAGAGCATGAGAGGTAGGAGAAGTCTGTAGATATTGAAGAGAAGATCTTGAATAGAGTCTATAGCTTTATGTACAAACAAAAGGTGCATCTATTTCCTCATGCCAATGCCAGATGAAGAGCACCTTGTGGTTTTTTCCCAGATGGGTTTCCACGTTACATGTTGTGTATATGTGTGAATGTTGAGTAGCTTAGACAAGTGCATATTTATTGTGTTTAATGATTGATTGGTTATTGTGCTATAAATGGATAAATGCATGAATGCCGCATTTTAGTAATGAATATGTCCGTGATGTTTGTTCAATATGCGTTTGCATAAGACTGCATAAATAAGGGCAAATCATACTTCAGTGTTGGTATAGTAACGTGCAAACCACTAACCCACCTTGCCAGTCTTCGTTGGACACCTTGGCGCAGAGCCAAGGACCTAAAACACCTTCTCGCACAAACTGCAGAAACTTGGTTCTGGCAGTTACCCATAAAACTAAGATATCTCAGGCGAGACGACATCTGTGTTGCAGGTGCTGCCGGCTGGGCTCCACTCCGTCAGGTTGATATCTTGGGCTTTGTTGTGCTGACCAAAAAGGCGGTTGAACCTGGGTCGCAGAGAGAAAAAGCCAACATTTTCCATAGAACAATATAATTTCATAATTAAATACTTACAACAACTGAGTGTTTATGCTCTAGGTTGATTTCTCTAAGAGGACTCTTCCTCCAATCAACATTGATGCATATCCATATAGTGTTAGTGTAAGGTTTTCCGTTACACCAAAACTTGCAGATGTTGATGAACATTTGAAACAAAGCACAAGGCCCTATCATCAGGAATTCCCAGAGGTGCGGTAGTTATACCATGCAGTTGTACCAATACGCCAACACCCCCGCTCTGATGTAGCTCAAGGGAATTGAACCCGAGACCTATGCTCTGATACCATGTAAGGTTTGTCGTTAAACCAAAACCTGCAGATGTTAATGAACATTTGAAACCCAGGACAAGGCCCTATCACCAGGAAATTCCCAGAGGTGCGAAAGGTTATACCATGCAGTTGTATCGATACTCCAACACCCCCCTCCGACATAGCTCGGGGGAATTGAACCTGAGACCTATGCTCTGATACCATGTAAGGTTTGTCATTACACCAAAACTTGCAGATGCTGATGAACATTTGAAACCCAACACAAGGCCCTATCACCAGGCATGGCGGTTAGTCCACATTTTTTATATTCCCAGAGGTGCGACAATTATACCATACAGTTGTAACGATACTCCAACACCACTCCTCTAGCATAGCTTGGGGGAATTGAACTTGAGACCTATGCTCTAATACCATGTAAGGTTTGTCGTTACACCAAAACCTATAGATGTTGATGAAAATTTGAAACCAAGCACAAGGCCCTATCATCAGGAATTTCTAGAGGTGCGTTGGTTATACCATGTGGTTGTACCAATACTCCAACACCCCCCCTCCGACGTAGCTTGAGAGAGTTGAACCTGAGACCTATGCTCTGATACCATGTAAGGTTTGTTGTTACACCAAAACCCACAAATGTTGATGAACATTTGAAACCAAGCACAAGGCCCTATCATCAAGAATTCCCAGAGGTGCGACGGTTATACCATGCGGTTGTACCGATACTCCAACAATTAGATCTTGGGCTAACCCTATTATCAAGGTCCAAAGAAATGAATTTACCCAAATTATTATCAAATATAATGATGATTTTTTATTTATTTATTTCAGATTTAGAAAAAATCCATTGTATTACTTAAAAGTAATACAATAAAAGTATACATGGCTGAAATAAATTCTAAAATAAAAAATCAAAGTAAGCATGGCTGAAATAAATTCTAAAATAAAAAATCACTTCACAGGTCGATAAATCAAACATTGTTTCTATTGTAAAAATCACCTTCAACCATTAAAAAAATCCATGTTCACTAAGTTCATAATCCATCTTGATCTTAACTTGTGGGGATGAAAAGTATTTCTACTTAGGAGCATAATAACTAATGTGGTATAAAATTTTCATTAATTAAATGATTTCTCTTAATATTTTTAATTTTTTTACAAATAATTAAGTCCAAAAATTAATTATATATATAAAATAATAGTTCTAAGAGTATTTTGACCAAAGTCAAATTGAAGTCTATCCTTTATTTATTCATTTACATAATATAAGTGTATGTTAAGGCTTTAAATTATATTTTAAATGTTTTAAAAAAAACATAAAAAAAAGCTTACATAATTTTTTGGCTTCTTTTAAAATATAGTCATTATATGTAATATTGTGAATTGAGGGTGGGAGCCATGGTTGATCTTCATTGTCTTAATGATTATCTTAATTGTATTAAAACAAGTTTTAAGGCTCAAGCCTATAGGTAAATTGGCAAAGCTACCTTCGTTACTAAATTTAAATGTTGGTAAAAACTTATAAATATATCACAAAATCTTGAAATAAAGATAATGGTAGATGGAATCATTTGCTTTTCACTCTCCAAAAATCTACATAGTGCTTTAATCTTCCAACGAGAATTCTGTAAAATCCTCCAACCAGATATCAACTTCACAGCTTTACTAATCTGGGCTGTGAAGAACACGGACGGCTTATGTCATCTATGTAAATTCAATCATTCCTTCCCATAAATGGTTTCCAGAGGACCTATTAATTGCCGGTAGGCAATCTGATGAGCAGAGGCGCAATGGCAGAAGAAGTTTATTTGACAATTGTTCTTCTTCTGCTTCTTGTAGCATTGCAAACCACAGCCACAACAGAGAGTAATGAGATTGATTGGAGAAATAAGCAGGCCAAAGACAGCATCGCTGAGCTCCCTGGTCAGCCCTCAAATGTGAACTTTGCCCAATATTCCGGCTACATAACTGTAGACGACAACGCCGGTAGGGCTCTTTTCTACTGGCTCATTGAAGCCACCGAAAACTCATCTTCTAAGCCTCTGGTCCTGTGGTTGAATGGAGGTACCTATGACTATGATTCCATAAAATTATTGTTATAATAGTTGTTCTATTGTCTCCCCAAAATTAGATAATCGCCATAAAGACTTTGCAATGATTTGGTTGGAGCGTAGGTCCTGGATGCTCTTCTGTGGCATATGGGGAAGCAGAAGAGCTTGGCCCTTTTCACATTAACGCTGATGGGAAAAGTCTGTACCTTAATCCATATTCATGGAATAAATGTAAGCATTATGAGCTTGGGCTTTTTCAATCATTTTCTTTCAGTTCATCCACAAGGAAGAGTCTAACTATTTTGTGTTTTGAATTGGATTTATTTATCACAAAGTCATGTTTGACATCCATTATTTTCTATATGCATGCATCCAGTGGCCAATATACTGTTTTTGGATTCCCCTGCTGGGGTTGGTTTCTCTTACACCAACACTTCTTCAGATATATCCCAGTCTGGAGACAGACGAACTGGTATGGTGTATGATGTTTACAGTACAGTCCTCCATTTTAGGTTTTTACATTGAATACTTTCAAAATATTAGTATTGCAAAAATTCTAACCCTGCAATTGCAGCCGAAGATTCATACATCTTCTTGCTCAACTGGTTGGAAAGATTCCCTCAATATAAAAATAGAGAGTTTTACATCGCGGGAGAGAGCTATGGAGGTATGTAAACTTCCTTGGTTATAACATCCATTGGATTCAGTTCCAACATGTGTTAAAACAGCTGTGTCTCTGCCTCTGTCATTGTGCGTATCCACACATTCTGATGTGCTTGCATGGTAAGAACAACCCTGAGATAAATATAGTCCTATTCATTGCATGGTATACATATACATATATATGCATTTGTAATTTCAATACAATAAAAATGAGCAAACACATCAGGGCAAAACTTCTTCGCACTTTCTTGTAAAAAACATGACACACAATTGCACTCAAACAAACACAAACACGGGGCCAGAGCTCTCAATGATCAATGATCAATGATTTCTTATGAACTGTTTTCTGTCGCTTTATCTCTGTCTTCCTTAACGAAAACAATCGAGCCCATTAACTAGAGTCCAGGGCTAACCGAACTTTGTTTGTGCCTGTAGGGTACCACGTTGATTCTTCTCTTGTGTACTGCGGACAGGGAAACAGGGTGGGGTCATTCTTGATGCCCCTCGTTGGCAAGGGATTCTGTGGATATACCCCTATGATGGAGGACAGTCTAGGGGACGTTCCCAAAGACAGGGGTTTGTCTTTGCCAAATGGGGACAGGGGGAGGTCGCCGGCTTGTGATCAACATGAGCAACGGGCAACTGCTTTATGTTGGATATTCAATGGACATAAACGTCTTGCCATGCTAGAGAAGAACCTTTCTGTTAAGATGTTAGTATGGAAGTACCCTTCTGTTAAAATGTTAATGTGGAAGAACCCTTAAAATGTTACTATGGAAGAACCCTTCCATTAAGAGGTTCCAAGTTTCTGAGGACTTGCATTTGACTCCAGCCATTTTTGCAACATAGGCACACGCATATCATTGGAGATACTTAAACCCTAGTGACAGCAAGCCAAACAACAACAACAACAAAAATCTCTGTTTTAAAACTTGTGTTTTTATTGAAGCCAATCTAACCCATTAAAACATCCCACCCTTACCAAAGCCCTCAAAGCATGGAAACAAAAAATCAGAGCACTTGCTGGAGTCTCGTATTGTTGTCCCCTGGGTCATCCCCTGAAATTTAGGTGGTCTCTCCAATCGTCCTTAAAACCATCTCCAGGTCTCCAGCCTCTTTGTCCTTGAAACTTTGGTGAAATATAGGCCTGAGGAAGCATCGAATCCCATTTGTTTGGTTGATGTTTGACCAGACACTGCGAGAAACTCCCATTTGACTTATTCACCAATTACTTTTGCCGGGAAATTTGATGATATTAAGTAATGTTGAATTGGAGACGTGTGTCACAACATTTGCCAAAAGTGGCTCAAGATTTAGTATATGTTTTAGAAGTGTTAGAGCAAGGCAATCTATGAAGTCAAATAACCTCTTTTTGAAGAAGAGTTTTACAATATGAAATACTGTTTTATGTTTGTTGCAGGCTATGAAATGCATCATCTTCGAAGAACATTTAACAACTCCAAGTATAGTGTCATTGACTCTTTGAGGCCTTGGTAACCCAGCACAAAACCCATGTTTATGTTTATGAGATTTGCCATGCGTGTAATCAACCGTAGTTCTCAATGCACTGGCTTTTTCTGCTGCTTCTTTTGTTGTCTTTGGTGGCATCTTGCTACAACTTAGAGAAAACCTTTGCAGAATTTCATATATATTCTTTCCAAGGCCATATGAAAGTCTCTAAAATCCAAGAGATGAGCTTGGATACCACTTAAAGCAATATGTCATCACAGAATGAAAAAACATTGTACATGAGACACAAACAACAACAATAATATCACTCTTTGTTAGTTGCTTTCTTCCACTTTTTTTCATTTTGCATTAAGGAAAATTATGTCCAGGCCACTAAGTAGACAACTCTGCTCATTTCCTATCTACTGGTGCACCGAGGCAAAAAATCTTGTTTTAAGAAGAAACTATAAAGAGTAACTGTCTATCAATATCTACTTGATATCAAGTAGCGTTTAATAATGATTTTCAACTTGTCACAAAAAAAAGCACACTCGTTTTTATGCCGTCACTAAGAATAGAGGGTATGCTCTTGCATGAAAGTTCTAATCCTGAGATATCTGGCTCAAGGATGGAAGAAGTTAGACTATATATTGTGGTTCTATCTATCTATTAATACAATGGACTTTGAAAGTTTGACCTTGAATGATGCAAGTTTTGTCAGTCACTAGTTCTTGAGTTTATGATAAGAAACTGTTGAATTAGGATATCAAGCTTTTCCTGATCTTGAGTAGAGTTTAGAGGAATTTTCCATCATTACCAGCACAGTTGTGGATCCATATCATAACACAGAGCTAATTTAACTTGAATGGAATATTTTTCAATATTGTTTTCTTCCAGGGCATTACGTTCCTCAGTTAGCTCAAGTGATCTACAAACGTAGCAAGGGCCTAGCAAATCCAATCATTAATCTGAAAGGATATATGGTAAGATCCTATGATATTATTATGAGTAAAATGCCATGGTAGAATCAAAATATAATGAGGGACTCTTGAAATGGACAGGCCATAACTCATTTGGTCTAAATAGGATCTTATAGGATGAAAAGGGGCGATTATATTTGTATATAGTGATTAACAAGAGGAAAAACATGATTCTTGCAGGTGGGCAATGCAGTTACAGATGATTTCCATGATTTCATAGGGCTTTTTGAATATATGTGGTCTCATGGTTTGATATCAGACAGCACCTACCGATTGCTCAATGTTCTCTGTGACTTTTCATCTCTTGAGCATCCATCGGCTCTATGTCAAATGGCATTAGATTTAGCTGATGTGGAAATGGGGAAAATTGATGAATACAGCATATACACTCCCCCTTGCTTGAACAGTACTGAAACATATCGAAAACAACCTAGCAAAAGATATGTAAGTACTAAGTATATCAGATACATTAAGCATTTTACACTCTAGCAGAACAGTTTGAAGGTATGCTTGAAGTCCGATGCTGTATATTTTACCATTTGGTAGTCTTTTTCCCATTTGACATGGTAAACGGTAATAAAAGACCAAAATAGATAATTGAGGTCTTGGTTTCTAAAAAAAAACATTTTTGCATGGCATTGAGGTCCACAATTTGCTGCATGGTGAATTAAAAAGAATGGTATTCATCACCTCTGGCTGGCAAATACTAAGAACAGCTATAAGAATAAATTATATCTCTCACAGAGGCATTTGTTGGCAGCGGAGGCATTTGTTTGGGGAGTATGATCCTTGCACTGAAAAGCATTCCGAAATTTATTTCAATCTACCTGAGGTACAAAAGGCTCTTCATGCCAATGTTACAGGAATTCCTTATAGCTGGACTACTTGCAGGTTTGTGGTTTTATTGTTAAAATGGTAACTTGTTTTTTATCTTGTGCTGCTGCTTTTACATCAATTATAAAATGAAGTTCATTCATCAATCTGATCTGTTTGCTTTCTTATATATAGTGATGCAGTTTCCGATCACTGGGGAGACTCCCCTAGATCTGTGTTGTCAATATACCAAGAGCTCATAAAAGCTGGACTACGCATTTGGATGTTCAGGTCACAGCTCACCATGCATACCTTTTCTTTTAATCAGAACATGTCACATGAAGCAAAGACAATGTTTCTGGCTGGCCTTTGCTTTTATCTTCCATCATAAGTCTGCTGTAGAAGATTTGATATTGTTGCTTGTTGGTATGCAGTGGAGATACAGATGCAGTGATTCCAGTAACATCAACCAGATATTCTATAAATGCGCTTAAGCTTCCCACGGTTACCCACTGGCATCCTTGGTATGACAATGGTCAGGTGAGTCATCTTCCTCTTTTATAGGAAAGCATGAAAATGCCATTTGTGGTTGTAGATCAATGCATTTGTTATGATGCTTATCACTGTCCTATTTCTCATTCTCCTAATTGGAATGAGAAACAGTAATTGCCAAGGTGCTCTGGTGGCAGAGATAACTTTGAGCTCCCAAATTTTCGACAGACTTTGTCAGTATCAGTATGAATGTTGATAGTTGTCTTTGGTGGTCAGGTGGGAGGATGGACTCAAGTATACGAAGGGCTGACATTTGTAACAGTCAGAGGAGCAGGTCATGAGGTTCCACTGCATAAACCTAGAAAGGCCTTCACACTCTTCAAGTCATTCTTAGAAGGAAAACCGATGCCGGTCTCCCCAAAGCTTGTAGATACTTTGTAGCCAATCTTAAAGCCAGAGGAGATCCTAGCCCCAGTTATGACCAAGTTCAGTTCATACTTTATAATTTAGTATGTTCAGTGCATTCTCCTCACTTACTGGAAATGGGGCCTAAAATCAAGGTGCTTGCAGAAATATAACAATTCAGCACGGTAAACTTGTTTCTATGAAAGTTGCTATAGTATGCCATTATGAACTCTCCACGAATAAGGATTCCTGGAATGCTTTGGTAGCTTCTTTATTTTTACTTAGTTTTTTTAAATTGTCATAAAGGAATACTGATATCATCTGGAAACATTCAATGCAAGGAAGAGGGTTAGTTTTTTTAAATTGTCATAAAGGAATACTGATATCATCTGGAAACATTCAATGGAAGGAAGAGCGCACAGTTGTAAACTGCATATCATGGACTATTCAGGCTCAATATGTTCAATCACATAACAAAGCTTGATTACTAAGTATTTTCATTTCTAAAATCTAGCCAAGTATTTTCATTTTCATTTTTGACTTCTGTGTTTTTAATAGAATGGACATATTTCTAACAACTATACTGTATATGTGATGTTGAGCAACAAAAACATCTATAGAAACAATTAGAATGTGCATTGTCATTGTTTTTGTCACTTGTGTTGATATAAGTTTCCAAAACCTGACTATTTTTTCTTTACTGTTCCATGGATTTAAATAGTGTAATTAGACTAATGTATTATGCATGAGCACCTAGCATGATAATTTACTTATTATGTAGATCTAATACTAATCTTTACCTTAGGATGATAATCAAATAAAATATACACATTGTTATTGATTATTGAGATAGGAGATCTGTATGTCAATGATTAATGTGGAAGGGATATTTTTTTTAATTACTTGGCTTGTTATGAAATAATGTAATAAATGATGGTTGTATTTCTCCCTAGCACCCTTTGGAAATTATATTTTGTATGAAATTATGAAGAGGAGTTGATTTGGAAGATGTGTATTTATTACAACCCAATTCATTAGGCATTTATTTTTACTATTCTTCGTTGTTGGATGTTATTTTGGAGTTGAAACTATTTCAAGGAGAAAGATCTAGTATTCAAGTATTTATGGTATTTGTTATAAATGGAGACATATCTATTTATTGTGTTTTGATAATGGGTTGTTTTTGTGTGTTGATAGTTATTGGGTTGACTTGTGAATTTTCTTTAGAATTAATTTTGAAAAGATTTTTTTTTTTTAATGTTTGTTGCAAGGCTCACATTTTTGAAGTTTAGAACCGACGACCTTACACAAGAAGTACCTTAATAATACACCCATTTACCTTCTATTCTACACCTAGTATGCTTGAAAATAAAAATTATTATCCATCGAGACTTCAAGAAAATCTACATTAAATTTATATAATTAATGTGTTGAGTCGTCATCCAAGTTCGTCATCAGGATTTTGTTATGTCCCAATGATGAACCTTGTTGAAGGTTCGAAACATCAACTATATAATAACTTTTTTATATCCAATGAACCTAGCTGAAGATTCGAAACATCAACTACTTAAAAGTCTCGATGGATAATCCAATTTATCGCAAACGACTCGAGCAAAAGAAGATTTATAGATTTATTTTTCAGTTTGAATTTTGTATAATGAAAATGCAATAAAATAATAGTTAGATTTGAATTTAAATACTATGAACTTGGTAAAATTATTGTAGTGGAGGTTGTGCCTTTGCATTTTGAAATTAGAATAAAAAAAGAAATGATTTTGGTGTTTGATTCATCATAGGAATTTCGTTGGTATATACAAACTCGAAATCATGTAAAACATGTAAGCAAAAGCTGGACCACATAATACTTGTTGAGCTTATAACTAGATTAGAGATTTTCAAGATAAAAACAAACTTAAATACACTGTTAAGATATATAACCTAGAAATTATGTAAAACATGTAAGTAATCCTAGGATGGACCACATAATACTTGTTGAATTACAATTAGATTAGAGATGTTCAAGATAATAAAAATAAAAATTAAGCACATTGTACAATAGAAAAGTCTTTATAGGAGTCACGCTTCGTCATGTCAGACACGTGTGTTGTGGGTAGGTACTCGAACATCTTGTGGTGGATCTAGTAAGGATACATAATTTGCGGAGTCCCTAACCATTCACTTACTTGAAAAATGTAACCATGCACTTACTTGAAAAATGTAAGTAAAGGCGATTGCTCATGTAAAGGTTATCATACCTGGATAGCACACCTCCCACTTGGACCCTCTTGTTTTTATGTATTTGTAACACTTGGCCATCAAGAGTTGAGAATGTGAAGAGTGCCCCCCTAAAAATGCACATATGTGGCGTTAAATCCAACATTGAAATAAGGTTTCTTCAGCATAACGATTCCTTCACTTGGAATCTCTTCTTCTTGTTCCTTTTCCATGCTTGTTATTTATAGGACTAGTGAGGGTGGTGAGCTCGAAATGCATGTAACACATGCCTTATACACATGTGAAAAACTAACTCGAAGTCCCTCTTTGCTATGCTTTGGCATTCCTTTTTTCCCAAATTAGAGCTCACTCACTCTTTTTGGCTTAAATGTAACGACCATAGAGCCCTAGTTGTGTTTTTTCCTAGGAATGGAGTAATCATCCACACCTTTTCCAAGGAACAAGAGAAACCATGTCCTAAAGACATGGGAGAAACTCTTCATTCCACTAGCGATTTTTGTAAAAAGAGGGTGGCTTTAGCCCAAATTTATTTGATTGGAAAGGGTGTCAAAAATCACTTTAGCAAGCTTCTCTATTATTTTCTACGTTGCAAATATTAAATAATGTTATGCATGAAATAAATGTGTTGGAAAATGTTAACTATTGGTATACATAGAGTAATGTATCACTATCGGAAGTTTCATTAACTAAAAAGAAAACTAATATCTGATTTCTATAATTCAAATTTGAAGCATAAAGTTAATGAAGTAAAGAAAGGTTGAAATATTTTTTTTGCTTATATCCTTGCAATTTAACCTCTCTGGCACCCCATTTTGAGCACCATATTTGGACATGGATCATTGTGTATATATGATGTAGATAATTATTTTGAATGGTTTTTGAGTAAGTGTGCCTCATTGTTTTTCCTTCCATAGAGTCAAGTTGAAGGTACCTTAGGTTGTGAATATTGTATATACACGGTGAGTTGTGTGGCCATGTAAAATTCTACTTAGGATCCCAAGATTAATATCTTATTAATAAACCATTTGTTCTTAAAATTAATTTATTTTCTAGGTTGAGATATAAAGCTCCATTGATTTGAGCCAAACAAATATTAACATGAAAAAGAGAACATACAAATGGCTATAGGAACTAAAGAGGATGGGTTATCATTTAACAAGTGGCGATGGAAAAGGGAGAGAGAGAAGAATAAGGACTCATGTTTCCTTTATACCTTTCCTCATGACTTAAGCTAAGTGGATTAACTTAATGTTTCCTTTATATATATATGAACAATTCACCTTTTCATGAACACCTACGTTTTGATATAAATAGAGCATTTTTGACATTATGCAAAGGATCATTACTTCATGTTTTTCCTCATCATTCATTCTTATATGAACTTTTCATATGTTGGTTGATGTTTTGGAAGTATGCTTGGGTTGATGTGGATAAAAGAGTGTTGTATATGCATTTTGTTCAGGGTAATTTTTAGGGGTGAAATTTTGCCAATTGGCTATTTTTTGGGTTTTTAAAAAAAATAAATTTGCTATTTGGTCATTTTTAGTTTCTAATATTGCCTATATTTACATAAAATATGTCTTTTTATCATAATATTCGCCAAAATTTACACAGTTCAGTGTTAATTTTATGTTTCATATTTAATATTCACCTACCTATCTATAAACATGTTATTTCAATCCAAAACAATCGCCTAGAATACTATACTTAAGTATAATATTAGAATCCTTAAAAAATACCTCGATTTTGTTGTTTCCCATTCCATATTGGTGGGAGGATGATCGCCATTGTAGAGAGCTAGAGTAAATGGAGATGGACTGCTCGATCGAAATAGAGGGATGGACTACCATCGACACATACACAGCAAGAAAGTAGACCAATCCGTCAACACATTCACAAAATATAAATTATACAGATTAAAGCATATGTACCATCATTGTCATCGAAATTCCACAATATTATATCAATATAAGTGCAACAAATCATAAAGACTCAGACACAAGATACATAGATATCAAGGACATAGAGATTTAATGTGGACACCCATACAGAAAAAACCACAAAAGCACTCTTCATTTGGCATGAGTAATATTTGGAACACTTTTGGTCTGGACACACAACTTGCAGACTTCTCTCAGAATCTTCTTTACAATGAATGAGTTTTATCTATCTTTCTCATGCTCTCATGTCTTCTTCCTTCTTTCCGTCGAACTCTTTGTCGAGCTTGGAAATAGTGAAGGCCATTCGCACACAGCTCATAGATCGACCAGATCACTTTCTCTCTTTTCTGACTAATGAATGAAGGTCTTCCTCTCTTGATTCTGATTATGATTCAACTGCCAAAAGAATAAACCGCACATAACTTGGGTCGACCTTATATATTTCTTACAATTCTTGTTCTAACCATTGAATTGTTCTCAATTGACAATCGACTGGTTGTTCTAACTAACCCAATAAATCTCGTTACATTAATAAAGGCACTAACAACCTAGATTACAATCATGCCCGTTCCCAAAAATAGACTATTAGTCTAACTTAACGCACTTTAACATTTATTGTTCCCTCAAAACATGTCAAATTCCCTGATTTGACTTACTCTTCTCATTTTCCATCGCGACCTTGCTCGCCTTACGACCGGATTCTTCACAATTCCAGCTAAAAATGGTAAGCACTTTCCTAGACAATAGGCCCCCAACACTCACTTGTGGCTCGTCCTAGGCGACTTCAACCAGAGATTTTTGTTGCATCAATTTTGCTCTGAAATTCCTGACAAATATTCATTAACTCTTATGCTTCTCTTTGCATATCTTCTTTAGCTTTCTGCATTTGGTTGACAAGTTTAGAACTGATATGTTCCAAAGTTTCAACCTCTATTGCTCCTAGCGCTTATTGCACCCGCTCATGGACTAGGTAGATAGTTCTTGTAACTTTCTCTGCTTCGTCTTAGAGCTCTGTGACACATTCTGTTCTTCTTTTGAAGTCAACATCCTTTCTCATATTCTCGACCGACGACAATTTATTCAATTCATTTCTTAGCCCAGTCAAATTCTCTTATGCAGTATGAAGTTGTTATGTAACTTGATCCAACTCCGCATCATCCATCAAGGCTTCCCAAGAATGAGAAACTTGTGCATATTCTTTGGCACAAAGTGCCTCAACCTCCTAAATCTTTTGAATATTTTTAGTTACTGCCTTATGTCACACTTCCAGTACCTTAGGGGGTGGATTGGGAGTCAACTTTGTTTCTAACTTTGCAATTCATTGGCGGAGGGTGATAGCTACCTCCACAAGTCAAAAAACTTGGGCCTCTACGACCATTGAACTTGTAACTCCCTCTTCATAGAATTCCTAGCAGGCGAGCATGACAACTTGCTCCAATCTTTGTCTGTCCTCCTGCCATCTCTGTGATTTCTGCTCCATCTCTTTCACTTTCGTATTGAGCGATGATATGAAATTATTTGAATGTTTGAACTGTTCAAACACCGCATGCCCTCTTGTCTACATCTCATCTAATGCAACGTGTTGAATATTATGCAGTAGATACATATGAATTACAAAAAAATCAACACTTACATGACCAATGTCTTTGATCATGGAATTATGATCTGGCATGCCCAAATTAAGTGCCTTAGGAGACACTTGAATCTTTTTGTGCTTGTGCGTTGAGGGTACCTCGACAGGTCGATCCTCGAAAGGACTGGATTCTTGCAACTCAGTTTGGAATAGTTCCCACGTGACCACTACTCTAACTTCTTTTACTGCAACACATAAAGTCTGTAGTAAGTCCGTGATGCCTTTGACCAAGTCAGTGTTGTGCTCATCAATCTTCTTACAAGTCTCATTGGAAAATTCCTCCATTCGATCAGTAGTGAGATTGTAGTCATCATTGGTAAGGCCCCTAGCTCCAGATGTTTTATTGGCCTTTTGTTTCTTGTGGCTCTTATTTGATTCTTCGGATTTTTTTTGCTTGTCGTCCAGTTCTGGATTCGTTCAGGTCGTGTTAGATTCTTCTTTGATTTCATAGGGGGATCTACATGGGATTTATTCTCCTTGTTGATCTCCTCCTTGAGTTCCCGACGTTCCATCCTTTCGCAGTTCAATTTCAACAGATAGTTGATCATCTGCAACAGGTTGTCTCCACTCTTCGGGCCAGTCTTGAACAATTATCGCAATGTCTTCATTGATTAAAGCCGGAAATTATTAAAACACCATTTGTTATCAGGTTCTTGTCATGGTTGCATATAGATGTGGTGATCCCTGATAGAAAATTTAATAATATTGTGGAACTGTTGGACAATATCTGCAACAATATGTGCTTAGTTCCCAATGTGATGCCTTAGTGCATCAACATGTAGGTAAAAATCAATGTTATTTTCCCTCTGTTGGTGCAAATTATCCTTCTCATACCATAGGTTCTGGTATCATGCCCCTCGACATGGCACATGAACGTCCACCCCTGGTAGCTCAGCAGCTCGACCCATGTCACAAATGATAGCAAAATTAACAGCCACGAATAGGTAAAGGGATTACCTTTATCTTGAGCATCGAGGGGATATGCTAACAAATAATTCAATAAGTATGTCAACCAGTTCATTTGGACACCCACATCACATTGCTCTGCTGCAACAATGGTTCTGACAATACACTAGTTTTATCACATCTTTCTAAGTAGCTTGCTTGATAATACTTTTGTGGAGAATTGATCAGTAGTGTCATTGATAGAGGAAATGGAGAAGCCCCTCTTATTTCAGGTTAGGTGATATTTTTCCTTCATTCGGTTGAATAGGCCCGAGTGCTGCTCCTTTCCGAAAAAGAACGACAATGGGTTGAACCCTGCAAGAGGAAGTCCAATGATTGAAGCTATCAGGTCAACATCCACTAAAATTGATCCGGATTTATGTGTGAACGAAATGAAAGAATAGATACAGATTCATAATAACAGAAATTTTGCAAAGATAACAGAGATACAGTAAACAAATATTCTATTAAATTACAGAAATAGAACAGACTGTAATACAATTGCTAGAATGGTGGTAGCTATCTCTGAGAAGAGATGTGGCTGCTACAGGCATCCGTGCCAAGATTAATAAAAAATGAGGCCAAAGGGGCCTATTTATGATAATAATGAGGGTGAAAACCCCAAAAGTCCAAAACGTAACACTAGAAGATGAACCGTCATAAAGTTTGCGGCCCCAAGGTGGTAAGTTGAACAGTCAACTTCCCAGGGTCATAACTTTTGCATACGATCTCCGTTTTGGGCGTTCGATAACTCGTTGGAAATGTCTATCTAAGATTTACAACTTTTGTTCAAATAAATGCATGCCAATGGCAATCATTTGGCCTCGAATCACCAAAAAATGTCGTTTAGGGCCTCAAAACGGCCCCGAAAGTTTGGGACCCGAAAAACCGTAGAAAAATAACCAGGAAATTTCCACAATGGACAATTGTTTTGAGCCACTGGAATAGGTGGGTGGCCACCGATCTCCATCTGGATCAAAAATTCATCGATCCAACCAGAGGAAGCCTCCATGGAAGCAAAATAATAATCGTTTGACACATGTATTAACTTTCGTTGTGCGACCAAAATGGGGCATGTGAATCAATGATAGTATGCCTGATTTCTCTAGTCCTTTTTCCCACTCTATTGGAACAAGGTGAATATGTCCTTCTTCAGTTTCTTGCAAGAGGTCGTGTATCGCTACATGATGAGTTCAGGAAACTTTCACAGATCATGGTCTGTGAATCCCATCTTGTTCATATTCGACAGAATATCTGCTGTCACATGGACGCCTTTTGAGATGGTTGGCTTGACCAATAGATACTTGACATTCTTGTTAATATTTACACAAGGAGCATCATATTTCCTCGAGGGAATGTATCCAGGAAACATGGTTGCTGACCCATATCCTGATGCTTCAGCATCGTGGGTAGCTCTAACTCTTTGTTGAGGCACATTTTTACGGCTAGTTCGTTTCTTTCTTGGGGGAATGACCGACACTAGTCACGGCATAACTTCCAGAGCTTCTTTGACAATGGTCATGGGAGGGGGAACCTCCATGCCAAATCTGTGAACGATGCTAGTGCTTGACACAAGGATTTCTATAATCAATCAAACGTCTTTGGCTTCAAAGGGATGCAAACAAATAGCTTGGCTCAAGAAATTTCGGATACAAATGAATGAATAGATTTCCATGCGAAGGTGAAATAGGTTTCCGCATGTAGGAAGTCATTCACTCACGTGGGTCTGCAATAAATGGAAAAGGTGGCGGCTAATTCTGTCACATGGGGCAATATTTCCCATCATTCCAATAAACCATCACTTTTCTAATCATGAAAGTAGGCATTTATTATGCATTAATGGCATATGTGACCAAAAAGCATGCCACCAAAATCTCCCATTACCTCAACTTAACTTCCCTCCAACTATCAGTTATGACAGAATTTCATCTTGATATAGTTGTATAGTCTACGACAACATTTCTCTTACGACATACTTATAGCCTATGACAACATTTTTATTGTGATAGACGTATAGCCTGTGATAAAATTCAACACTTGCGACATATCTTGAAACTTGATACAAACTTAAAAACTTGTGACAAAAACTGTATATACAAGACTTCGATTTTTTTTCAGCACTATCTTTTTAGTCGAGCGAAGTACAACTATCATAATAAGGTTTTAGTCGAATTCCATTTACCAACCCGTTAAAGTGTGTATCGTATAACTTTTGCAACTGGACCACACCTCCACCGGTGATACAAATGACAACATATGGTCCCAGCTAGTGCGTTTGAATATTACCAGGATGCTTCAAAAATTTATTGTTCATACAGGAGGATGAAATCCTTGATCTAAAACTGCTTGAACTTAATATGGAGGTCATGCCAAGCCTTTTGTCGCTCCTTCTTGACACACTCATTATAATCTACGATGAAGCGATCTTCTTTCAACTGTACTAGATGCGACAATCCTTCTTCTACTACACCAACATCTATAATCTCAATGATCACAACAATTCTGAGACTAGTTACAATGTACTCTAATGGCATGATGACTTCTTGACCATAAACCAATCTGAATGGAGTCTTGTCTTGTCAAATTTTCGTAGGTTGTGCAATAAGCCCATAGTACTGTAGGTATCTTGTGATCCCAATCATCCCTATTAACATTGCAGATCTTCGTCAATGCATTCTCCTTGTATTAAATGCTTTAACATCATCGTTTGCTTGTGGGTGATATGGCGTTGTCTTCTGATGTTGAATCTGAAATTCCTTAGTTAAATTTTCAATTAGCTGATTCATAAAATGTGTACTTTCATCACTCATCAAAATATGTGGGCATCCAAATTGGGTCACGACATGGTAGGATAAAAAAATTGCAGCACTTGCAGTAGTACAATCTCTTACTAGCGTTGCTTTGGCCCATTTGGTTAAGTAGTCTGTCGCGGTGATGATATAGAGTGAACCCATTTGTTTTCCCGGTGGGTTAATAAACCCACAAAATCAACAACCCATTTATCACATTCCTTCAAAGTTACTTGTGGTACCAGCGACATTTCATCTCATCGCGATGGTTTTCCAGTTCTTTAACAAATATCACATTTGCAACAATAGTCTATAGCATTTACATGCAAAGTAGGGAACCAGAGTTTGGCCTGTACAATCTTGTGCACTGTTTCTTTTCCTTCATAGTGGTTTTCTATGCCACCAACGTCTTCTTCATTCATCACCATCGGCTGCTCATGTTTTAAGACACATCGACAAAGTATTTCATCTGGTCCCATCTTATACAATTTACCAATGATCAACTGGAAATATGGAGCCTTTACAACTAATTTATTATTCTGTGTTGTAGTGAATCCTTCTGGTGCATATACTGTAGTCAATAGGTGTACAATATATCTGTAGTGATCATCAATCATCTTGACTGCAAACAACTGTGTGTTGGGAAGACTGTCATCGAGACTAGTAGGATCATCTCCACTTTCTAACCTCTACATATGTTCAGGTCCCAAATTCAGTCGACCTGGATTAAAAATAATCTCAAAATCAAATTCTTGGAATATGAGAAGCCATCAATAGATATCCCACCCCAACACTGGTTTATTGACCAAATATTTCAATGCATAATGGTCTATAAACATCTTGAAATGACCTCCCAACAAATAATTTTGAAACTTTTGGAGAGCATATACCATGGCATGTCCCTCCCTCTCGATAGTGGTATAGTTCCTTTATGCCTTCAACAACTTTCTACTAGCAAATGCAATGGGTTGATCAAGAGCACCCTCACCTGGCTACACAAGTACGACACATTGACATGTACATGAAATTATTTTTTCCAGTATGGAAATACCAATATAGGAGTTGGGACCATATTATCTTTGAGAACATCCAAACTCTCTTGACACTACTCATTCCATTGGAATTTAACATCTTTCTTCAACAATTTCTCCATTGGAGCTGTAATTTCCGCATCTGCTCGGATAAATTTTCCATAATACCCTGTATGTCTCAAGGTAGTTCTCAAGTGTTTAACTATCGTGGGTGGGGGTAGGTCGACAATAATCACAATCTTGGCAGGGTCCATCAATATTTTGTCTCGACACACCACATGACCTAGCAAGATACCATAATGAGCACCAAAAATACACTTCTTCAAGTTAAGAGAAATCTGGAACTGTATACACCAGTCGAGCATCATTCTAATATTCTCACGATGATTTTTCACTAGCCCATAGACCATCCAATCATCAAAATGTACTTCAAGAAATTTACAGATGAAATCTTTGAAAGTAGCTACTACTATTCTAGAAAAAATAGCAGGGGCATTCTTGAGTTTGTTAAGTCAGTAATTTGTTTCTTTAATTTTTGTTTGATTTGCATTTTATTCCAAGTTACTCATTTGCTTTAGTTTGGTTTTTTGCTTCTTTTTAGGGAATTTTTGGTTGTTATGTGAAATTTTGAACTTAGCCTTTATATTTTTACTTTATTTTTTAATCCTTTACATTATTGAGGGGTTTTTAAAGGTCATCATGTTGAATAGTGGACTCACAAATCATATTCTGAGTATAGTCATCATTCAAATAGCATTTAAATTTCATACAAAATGAAAAAAAGTTGTAAAACAACGCCAAAATAGAGTTAAATTTATTCTTGTAGCGCAAGTGTGAAAAAATAACAAAGGAGCGCTATAAGAATACCGCGACTGTTAGTTTCTCCGATTTTTTTTTTGCCAAATTTTTGCATGATTACGAATCGTGGGTGACTAATCGCTTGATTTGAGGGTTTTGTGCTATGTGTGGATTCAGTGAGCATCATGAGGACAAATGGTTTTATGTCATAGAAGGGATCGTGGTCATCATTAGTAGAACGTGGGTCATCATGACACGTAGCGGCTGAAACTGAGCTTGATGTGAAGGTAGTTGTCCCTTATATGTATTTTGAAGTTGGAAAACTTAGTGGGGCAACAATAGCTGCTAAAAAACTGGACATTGCCGTTGTAGAACAAAGGTGAGGTTTTTATGGTTTCACAGGAAATTAGGACTTCCTGATTCCGCCACCTGCTATCAAATTAGGCGCTGAAGGACACTTGTATATTTGAGGTGGAAAATCTGACAGCTCAGGTAGCGATTTTAAGCATCTGCAGTTAGACATAAAGGAGGTATTTCGTGATCACCAATTAATGACTGTTAATTTGGGGTTTTCTCGGTGAAGCCTGTTTTATAAAAATTGTTTAAACAGAACATTAATATATGCTCTAAACAACACCCCTGTCGAGGAAATAAATAGATTAGAGGTGTTGGCAATTGACTAGTTGAAAGATATCAGTTTTTATTGAACATGAGCCAGTCAAAACTTGAAAGTGTGGTGATGTGAAGAGCTGTGCATTTTAAGTGGTTTAAACTTCATAAATGAGTCTATTACCTATGTACAATGTAGTAAAGGAGCTGAACATTTGAAATTTCATGAAGACCTAGTCTTAATGCATGCAGAAAGCTGATTAGTTTGTTTTTGAAGTCAAGTTGAAACAGAAAAAATGAACAGAGCATGAGGTTGTTCTCCTTGTCATTACAACACAGGGTTCTCTTTATACAGTCCAAAGAGGGTCTAATATTTGAATGAGCAGTGTGCATAATATCTAGTTTCATCAACAGTTTAATGAGGAATTTGGAGCAGCCTATGACCTAAAGCATTCAGACACTGTGGTAAACTTCATTTCACCTTATAAGAACAAAGAATAAGTTAAGGAAGATAAAGTCATTGACAAAGCTGAAGCTAAAGGTTGATCAGATCAGCAATTGGAAGAAGAAACAACACCTACAGAAACAATTGATCAGGAAAACCCTACTATTCATGGTATATCTTCAGAATTACTGTCAAATCTTGCAGTCCCTTCAGAGTGAGCTAGCAGATGCAGAAAACAATGTCTCAGCACTTATGAATGAAAAAAGGAGGTAGTAGAAACATAATTCTGTTCTATTTTTCCTGTTTTGAGTTATTGAAGTAAAATGCATATCACGAGCTGATGGAGAGGAATTTTTGAAAACAAAAAGAGGTTTTTGTTCATAAGATATCCATATACAAAAACCTCTCTCAGTTTTGTAACAAATGTCAATTTTTGAAAGATTCAGTTTAATATTTGTAGCCTATTTTCAGGGATTTTAAATATTTAATATTTTCCTGTTTTAGTGTTCATTTTGCGGGGAATATTCTGATCGATTAGAGATTAATTTTTAAAAACCAAGAGAGGTTTTTGTCCATCACGGACCCATTCACAAAAACCTCTCTCCGATTTTACACAGGTGTCACGAATTGAGAGATATGGAAGCGTATTTGACACCTATTTTCCAGAAATTCGCCATATATGTCAAGAATCCGATTTGCTATTTTTAGTCAATTAGTTGAATTAGTTAGTTAACGTAACTGCTTGGTAGTTTCAATTTCGACCTAATAAGGGGAGATAGAACTATTTCTTTGTAATTATAAAAGAGGGACAAAGGGACTGAAGAAGGGTTCGATTTTGGGAGAACTTCAGGAGGTCTGTCAGACTTATTTGTGAGTTAAGCTTCATAACTCTTATATGCATTTGATGACAAACTATGAAATATATGACACTTTTTACTTTTCAGTATATATCTTAGCTTCATTTTGAGTTTGTTTAACAACTGGACTGATATATTCATTGCTAGTTTATGGTTTCTTTACTTGTGATGCTTGTCAGTTTTGAATGGACTTTAAGACTATATGCTGATTGATACTTGTTGATTATGTTATGCATCTTTGTCCTTATTTGTTTATGATTCAGTTCTTGTTTAACTCATGAGTGTATTCCCTATTGTTACCAAATTCACAACCAAGAAAACATTTCAGAAACCCTAAATCCAATTTACTTTATTAAGTTTTATTTGAGATTGTGTTGGCTTGTTTCTTTAGCCTTGGAAACAATTTCTGGCACAAACATCTTTGGCGCTGTTGCCGGGGACGAAGTTGAAGACACATATTCCCTGGGATACTTATCTATTTTACTGGTTTTAAGAGGTGGACTTAAACTAGAACTTTTTGAAGGCTATTTTTCACCAAATTTTGACACAGTGGCTACTAGAGGAGTTGGAAGAATTAGAAGGTTTCAGTCATCCCCAGCTTTATGCAGCCCTAATTAATTTGAACTACTGTCACCCCTTTCTCTTTCTGAGGAGAAGAAACTAAATCTGTATTGACAAATTAATTGGCGACTCCACTATTTCAAGATGCAGAGGTCAATGTCCATGGAAGATATTCTGGCTCGAAGGTTTGCACCTTTCAATTTTTCTGATATTCCAAGTTTTCCAAATCCAGTACCTACTATGGATGTTTGGGGAGATTGTCTTCCACGGTTTAGAGAAAGCAAAGAGGATAATCCATCAGATCACCTCATCAAATTTCATCAATGTATGGTCCAGTTAAATATCCAGCATGAAGATGTGCTCATGAAGATGTTCATGTATTCACTTGACCAAGATGCACGAGATTGGTATTTTTCTCTTCCCGCTGCTAGCATTTCCTCATTGAAAGAATTCCACACATGATTTCAGAGACATTGTAAGTATCTGTTCTCAGCTAAACTCTTTTTAAAAGATTGTTGTGAGCAGGCTGATGTTTATAACACAATTTCTGATTTAAAAAATCATGATGATGAGTGCAATCAAGGGTTCAAAACATGTCATGAAGAAGTTGAAGTTTCAGAATTTGTTGAAGATGAAAAGGTAACATTTTCAGATACTGCTGTCAAGGAAGAATGCCATGACCATTATGATAATCAAGTTGTTGTTTTAGGTCAGTTTGAGGATTATCCAAGTGATAAGATTAGTAGAGATAGTTTGGAACATTCTCATAATGATTTCAACAGCCTTAATAACCGTTTGAATATTAATCTTTTTGAAGATCAATCTCTAGTTCAACAAACTTTTGAAAATCATTATTGTGTTAAAGATCAGCTTTGTATTGAAGGAAAAGATGAACCTTTAGCATCATCATTCGAAGTTTCTCAAAATGCTCCTTATTATGATGAAGAGATTAGGGTTCCAAGATAAGAATTCTGTGATGAATTAGTTTCTAATCCTTTTGGTTTTGATACTAAAATCGATGAAGGCCAGGCTGTTCACATTTTTTCAGAAGTTGCTTATATTCATGGTTATGATAAATCTGCTGTTCAAAGTCATATTGAAGATGCTCTAATTTTTAATAAATATGATGATGAAATTGAAAAGAAAGACCCATAAATCTGTGAGGTGTGTGATATGTCACAATCTGATTAGCAGACTCAAGAATGCATTCAGTCTATTATCCTTGAACAGCAAAAGCCAATGCCTAATAGTCATTCATTTGAAGACAGTATGGAAAAGGAGGTTCAAAGTGTTGACATTGTTGATGATACTATCCAAAAAATTATGGAGAAAATTCAGGCTGATCCTGATGTCCTTTTTCGCCAACGCCTGATTGATATTCATGGAACAAAATATTCTTATGGATAGCTTGTCTTTTTCATAGAGCAGGAAGAGGTAACTTATGGAAGTTTTTATGACCCAATAGCAGATTATTTAGAGTCAATACCAGGTTATAAATCTGTTATTTCAGAGACGCCATTTGATGAAAGTGAGTATAAGTTGTTAGATCATTACTCTTCATGTTTTCCAATATTTCTGATTATATATATATTTGGAGTTGGAAACAAGTTTTGGTGGGTTGATCAAATTTCTTCTTGGTTACATTGGAAATGGGATTTCGATTTGATTCAGTAGATGGAAGCTTCCTCAGAGAAAGAGATTTGATTTTTCATTGTACATACCGGTGAGTGAAGCATAATAAAGACTCCATATCCCAATGGAAGTTTTGCAGACAGATAGATAAGGTAGCAAACATAAGGCACTGGTCTACAGGTTCTTGAAGTCTCGCAGGGAGGACTTCATCCCGCAGCTGGAGCCAGATGTTAAGTCAGTAATTTGTTTCTTTAATTTTTGTTTGATTTGCATTTTATTCCAAGTTACTCATTTGCTTTAGTTTGTTTTTTTGCTTCTTTTTAGGGAATTTTTAGTTGTTATGTGAAATTTTGAACTTAGCCTTTATATTTCTACTTTATTTTTTGATCCTTTACATTATTGAGGGGTTTTTAAAGGTCATCATGTTGAATAGTGGACTCACAAATCATATTCTGAGTATAGTCATCATTCAAATAGCATTTAAATTTCATACAAAATGGAAAAAAGTTGTAAAACAACGCCAAAATAGAGTTAAATTTATTCTTGTAGCGCAAGTGTGAAAAAATAACAAAGGAGCGCTACAAGAATATCGCGACTGTTAGTTTCTTCGATTTTTTTTAGCCAAAATTTTGCATGATTACGAATCGTGGGTGACTAATCGCTTGATTTGAGGGTTTTGTGCTACGTGTGGATTCAGTGAGCATCATGAGGACAGATGGTTTTATGTCATAGAAGGGATCGTGGTCATCATTAGCAGAACGCGAGTCATCATGACAGGTAGCGGCTGAAACTGAGCTTGATGTGAACGTAGTTGTCCCTTACATGTATTTCAAAGTTGGAAAGCTTAGTGGGGCAACAATAGCTGCTAAAAAATCGGACATTGCTGTTGTAGAACAGAGGTGAGGTTTTTATGGTTTCACAGGAATTTAGGACTTCCTGATTCCGCCACCTGCTATCAAATTAGGCGCTGAAGGACACTTGTATATTTGAGGTGGACAATCTAACAGCTCAGGTAGCGATTTTAAGCATCTGCAGTTAGACATAAAGGAGGTATTCCATGATCACCAATTAATGACTGTTAATTTGGGGTTTTCTCGGTGAAGCCTATTTTATAAAAATTGTTTAAACAAAACATTAATATATGCTCTAAACAACACCCCTGTCGAGGAAATAAATAGATTAGAGGTGTTGGCAATTGCATAGCTGAAAGATATCCGTTTTTATTGAACATGACCCAGTCAAAACTTGAAAGTGTGGTGATGTGAAGAGCTGTGCATTTTAAGTGGTTTAAAATTCATAAATGAGTCTGTTACCTGTGTACAATGTAGTAAAGGAGCTGAACATTTGAAATTTCATGAAGACCTAGTCTTAATGCATGCAGAAAGCTGATTAGTTTGTTTTTGAAGTCAAGTTGAAACAAAAAAATGAACAGAGCATGAGGTTGTTCTCCTTGTCATTACAACACAGGGTTCTCTTTATACAGTCCAAAGAGGGTCTAATATTTGAATGAGCAGTGTGCATAATATCTAGTTTCATCAACAATTTAATGAGGAATTTGGAGCAGCCTCTGACCTAAAGCATTCAGACACTGTGGTAAATTTCATTTCACCTTAGAAGAACAAAGAATCAGTTAAGGAAGATAAATTCATTGACAAAGCTGAAGCTAAAGGTTGATCAGATCAGCAATTGGAAGAAGAAACAACACCTACAAAAACAATTGATCAGGAAAACCCTACTGTTCATGGTATATCTTCAGAATTACTATCAAAGCTTACAGTCCCTTCAGAGTGAGCTAGCGGATGCAGAAAACAAAGTCTCAGCACTTATGAATGAAAAAAGGAGGCAGTAGAAACAAAATTCTGTTCTATTTTTCCTATTTTGAGTTATTGAAGTAAAATGCAGATAACGAGCTGATGGAGAGGAATTTTTGAAAACAAAAAGAGGTTTTTGTTAATAAAATACCCATATAAAAAAACCTCTCTCAGTTTTGCAAAATATGTCAAGGTTTGAAATATTAAGTTTAATCTTTGTAGCCTATCTTTCAGGGATTTTAAATATTTAATATTTTCCTGTTTTAGTGTTCATTTTTAGGGGCAGATTATGATCGATTGGAGATGAATTTTTAAAAACCAAGAGAGTTTTTTGTCCATCACGGACCCATTCACAAAAACCTCTCTCATTTTTACACAGGTGTCACGAATTGAGAGATATGGAAGCTTATTTGACACCTATTTTACAGAAATTCGCCATATTTGTCAGGAATCCGATTTGCTATTTTTAGTCAATTAGTTGAATTAGTTAGTTAATGTAACTGCTGGGTAGTTTCAATTTAGACCTAATAAGGGGAGATTGAACTACTTCTTTGTAATTATAAAAGAGGGACAAAGGGACTGAAGAAGGGTTCGATTTTGGGAGAACTACAGGAGGTCTGTCAGACTTATTTGTGAGTTAAGCTTCATAACTCTTATATGAATTTGATGACAAACTATGAAATATATGACACTTTTTACCTTTCAGTATATATCTTAGCTTCATTTTGAGTTTGTTTAACTACTGGATTGATATATTCATTGCTAGTTCATGGTTTCTTTACTTGTGATGCTTGTCAGTTTTGAATGGACTTTAAGACGATATGCTGATTGATACTTGTTGATTATGTTATGCATATTTGTCCTTATTTGTTTATGATTCAGTTCTTGTTTAACTCATGAGTGTATTCCCTGTTGTTACCAAATTCACAACCAAGAAAACATTTCAGAAACCCTAAATCCAATTTACTTTATTGAGTTTTATTTGAGATTGTGTTGGCTTGTTTCTTTAGCCTTGGAAACAATTTCTGGCACAAACAGAGTCCAAAAGGCATTACCGTGTATTGGAATCATCGCCACTCTGTCACAAAGGCTGTCTTGTATCGATATTCCTTTGCAATTTTTATCTGATGGTAGCCATATAATCCATCAGTAAACGAGTACACTTCTTCTCCTTTGATGCTCTCTAATAGTTCATCTATGAACTGGTTTGGGAATGGATCATGTAGGCATACATCGTTTAGTTTCCGTAAGTCGACACAAATACAAACTTCACCAGTTTTCTTCACTTGAACTACTATAGGGCTAATCCATTTGGATTCTTTGACAGGTTCTATAATGCTTGCATATAGAATTCTATCTAACTCTATCTTGAACTTCTCTTTATATCTTGAATTAAATCTATACGATCATTGTTTGACAAGTTTTGCGTCGGGATTCAAGTGAATCTTGATTTCTCCTAGTCTCTAGATCACCAATAATCCCCTTCATCTATGAAAACTTAGTACGGAATAGATCCTAGAATTCATGCAATAAATCTGTAATCTTCCCTACTGTCTCATCATCCCAATAGTCTACAATATTGGCAAGTTTCAGATTTTCTGGAGAGCCAATATTTACCTTCTTTGTTATGAGGGGCTTCAAAAATTTGTCATTCGATAAGCTTGATCCCTCCACTACTCGACTACCCTCAGATTCAGGAATATGTATATCACATGGATCATCATCATTAGGTTTGTTGGTTACATGATAGCATTCCATCAAGTTCTAAACTATCGCGCTGCTCTGTGGGAAACTCGACATAGGAACAATGATGCCTTCAAAAATATTGGTTCTTATAACTTGCAGAGCAACATCAATCGTCAAACTGTGATCAATAAAGATAAAATTATATGTGAAACTAGTAGATATCTCTTCCCATTCTACAATCTATCGTCATAGACTAACTGACGTGTACCAATTTATCGGTATGATATGTATAAACTGGCGAACCCATTTCTGTCATGACAGTGTCTTCCATGTCTCATGAGAATTTTCAATATGCTCAAAAGGATTTTTCAATACCGTATATTTCTGGCTAGTATAATACATATTCTCACCAAATTTAATTTCTAGCAACCATTCTGAAATAGACTGCTTATGAGCAACCCACCACATGGTGGGTATAGCCTTCAATGCAACATCCATTGCTAAAAAGCGCTTAGGTTCCAATACTTTTTCTTCAAACTCTATAAGAAAAGTATCCAAGTTAGGAAATCTTTCATATGTAGGTAGATCACATACTTGAGTACCTAGCCATCACACAATGTTCGTGATTATGGCACACTTCCGCATCGACACTCCATGCATTCGATTCTGCCAGTTCTCCATAGATTCTCTTGAGTCTGATGTACAAGAGATAATAATTTCCCAACTTAGATTACCATCAGTTGTTAGGTTGACATAATCATTCATTGTAGAGAAAATATTGTAAATCTTATCCAAATATCCTTCTTTTCCTTCACTATTTACTTGCTTGACGTATCTCTATCCTTCCAGAGGATCAATTAGAGTGACCAGACCAAGCTCTGTATCTTCAAACAATAATATTCTCTTTTTGAAATTGATGATTGTTTGATTGTCGATATCCCAATCAATCCATAGAAGTATAGGATATGGATTTGTATCATCGACAATATCTATGAATTCAAAATATGCTTAGGTCTGGAGTCCTTCCACTTCGACATGAACTTGTGTCAATCGACCAATATGCCACGACCTTTGATTGATTGACTAAACGTAGCTGAACATGAGACCATACTAGTCTCAACTTTCCCATGCTTTTCCAGGTCTGTCTTGTCAGGGTATTAACATCTAACCCCAAATATAGTATGATAAAATACACATTATAGTCACCTATCTAAGGATTAATTCTTAACTCGTGACCAGTTTTTGGTCTTTTACCAATGTGGTTAAAAATTTCTCCGGTTTCACACTTGGTTGAGGCTCTTCGACTAGATCCGATAGTTATTCCATAGCATTCTGATATTCTATAAGTTCTAAAGAACTTTTAAATAAATTCTTCAACTTGCTTACCTTCTCCGTCGACTTTCTTTGGAATAATTGTACAAATATTTGAGGTGTTTCTAGGATTGGTCCATCATCCAATACTAGGACAGTAGCATATGTCGATGCCTAATTTCTGTCGACAAACTCCTCATGTTTATCAAATAATATAGCCTTTCCTTGTTGGACATCAAATGACACTTTATTTTGTGTTTCCAGTCGAACTCTTGGATTTACACATGGTGCATCATGATCTCCTCCAGTCGCAACACCTCATCTTGTTACAACAACAATATTAGGTTCTCGAGGTTCGACAGGAATATTTTGAATATTTTGATTTTCATTTTGAGGTTGGTTCTAGTTTCTCATGTTTCTGGCCTACCATTTAAGAATCAGCTGTTGACACTCCTTGACAGTGGGTTCTAATGCTTTACAATATGAACACGTCGATGTGGGATTAGTACAGTCTTTGGAAAAATGTCCTGGTTGTCCACAATTATAACAAATAATTTGGCCCCTTTCGTGAACAAATCCTCCTCCTCGTCATCGACCTCTAAAAGGATGATTCCCCCTTGGTTGAGGGTATTGTGTTTGAGCTTGCTTAGCTTGCATTTGTTCATCATTTTTCATCAAGTATATGTCGACCATATTTTCTTGTAGAAACTGGTATGCTCTGCAGTCTTTCTCGTTGTGACCCACAAATTGACAGAATTTACAATATAAGTTAGCAGGTGCACTTATTATTTTATGTATATATAATCATTCATCTGATCGATGACCTATTTTCTAGCAAATTCAACACCAAGGAATCCCTTGTGAATTTATCGGGTTCAATGCTCCTGATGCAAGATAATCAAGAAAGATGGACATGAATTTTGATGATGGCCTTTAGAGTCTGCATCTTGTACACCATGCCTCTTCTTGGATTTCTTTTCCTTTCTTGATATCTTGTATTTGTAACCTTAGATTGGTAAGTTGCGACTGTATTTGCATAATTCCCACGCCAGTTTCTCTAACTGACAAAGATTCTATTTTCATAGTAATCTCAAGAGCTCTGCTTTGGGATACAATATTTTGTTGCATTAGGGGAACATGGATATGGGGTAACATTATGAAAATAAACTATTCTTTATGTTGAACATCCGACATATGGAAACTCACCTTATCCATCAGAGTCTTAATTCTTTGGTCGAAGTCCCAAACATACTCATTCGACAATTGCTTGATTTCTTTTAATTATGTGATACATTGCGAATCAGAATTAGGTTTCTTGAATTCTTCGATAAGTCTAATTCGGATCTGATCCAATGACTTTCAAGGAACCCCTGCGGGAACCATAAAAAATTTCATATACTAGTCAAGAGTATGACCCCTAAAGGTTGTGATCATCTGGGCTCTTTTTATAACCTCATCTTGTACCTATCGAATTGTCCAGAAAACTTCACACATGAACCAATGTTGCGCAGGGTCTTCCAACCCATTCCCATTGAATATAGGTAACTTTATGTCACTTCCTGACATTCTATTTACTTGGGGTATTTCTGAATTTGAATTAAATGTTCCATCAATAGGAATTCCATGACTACTATCTCAACTATTACTGCTACTATGATTTACAAAACCACACTTCGATGCACTTCTAGGTCTTACCTTAATTGCTCAAAATGTACACGGGGTCGTGGGTATGCTGTAGTCCTCGTCTAGATTTGGTGGTTCCTCTTCATCTTCAGAAATAAGCTGATATTCTTCCTATTCGTCACAAGATTCTCCATAGAGGTGTGGTTCCAACTCATAGTCCCTTCCTTCGGTCATGCTGCAGCTTCCTCTTCTTGTCAGAGTCCTTCTTCTCTTTCCTGATCGAAATATTCTTCCACTCCTTAAGAATCCACCCTCTTTCTCATTATCACTATGAACATAGAACATATCATCTTACTCTTGTCCATAATGTTCAAGCCTTTCTTGCGACAATACCTCAGACTTTCCCGCACAATGATTTACTCATTAGACTCCATCCTTAGGATCCCTTTTTCATAGCCTAACATCTTTATCCATATATTTAAAGATTTCAAATCATGGCCTCAAGGTCTTGGAAGAAATATCTTTCTGTCTCATTGTATGATCTTATAGTGTCGACTGCAATCTCAGTAATATATCCTTCCAAAATGATATCAAACCAGAAGTCGAAAGCACTAGATATAAGATTACTAACTCTTTCCAACCATTATATTAACTAAGAAGTCCACTCACTGGGTTGTCCTCCTTGAAAATTTTTCCTCTGTGTCGCTAGCTTTGACAACCATTCATGCAATAGAATGGGAAATTCACTAAAGAAAATTTCGTGAACATATGAGTAAATATATCTTTCTAACCATTCTGTCGGATTCAGACACCATCCTTTACTTTCTTCCTATGCAAACTCTCTTGCATTGTAATCCAACTAATCTTGAATCTTTGGTTTCATCGGGTGCCAAAACATTCCCCCTTCACAATGATTCGGGTCCTGGAAACAAAAGCATTTGTTGGCATCGATTCCACTAACCCAGGTTCAAATTTCGATACCCATCCAACAATGCCCAAGATATCGGCCCGATAGAGTGTAACTCCGTCGACAACACCTATGACATAAGTGAGGTGTCACCCGAGATACCTCTGGGAACTTCCATAACTGGGTTTCTGTAGTTATGGATGGGGATTTCTTCATCGCAACAATAATAATATACTCAACCAAAATAGAGGGATGTATTACCGTTGACACATACACAACAAGAAAGCAGACTGATACATCAACACATTCACATCATATAAAATATACATATTAAATCATATCTACCATCATTGTCATCGACATTTCACAATAGTATATCAATATAAGTGCAACAAATTCATAAATACTAAGATACAAGACACACAGACATCAAAGCCACTGATATTTAACGTGGAAACCCATACGAGAAAAACCATAAAAGCGCTCTTCATCTAGCATGAGTAATATTTGGAACGCTTTTGGTCTATGCACACAACTTGCAAACTTCTCTCAGAATATTCTTTACAATGAATGAGTTTTATCTGTCTTTCTCATGCTCTCATGTCTCCTTTCTTCTTTCTGTCGACCTCTCTATCGAGCTCGCAAGTCATGAAGGTTGTCCGCACATAGATCGACCTTATCACTTTTTCTATTTTCTGACTAATGAATGGAGGTTTGCCTTTCCCAACTCTGATTATGATTCGAATTCCAAAATATTAACCCACACATAGCTTGGGTTGGCCTTATATACTTCATACACTTATTGTTTTAACCATTGGCTAGTTCTCAACTGATAGTTGACTGGTTGTTCTAACTAACCCAATAAATCCCGTTACATTAATAAAGACACGAACGACCCATATTACAATCATGCCCATTCCCATAAATCAAATATTAGTCTAACTTAACTCACTCTTACATTTATTGTTCCCTCAAAACATGTCAAATTCCTTGATTCAACTTACTCTTCTCCTTTTCCGTCACGGCCTTGCTCACCTTACGACTAGATTCTTCACAATTTTGACGAAAATTGATATACACTTTCCTAGGGCCAACAACAATCTTTATTCTCACCTAACGAATACTATGTATAGGGAACCTCTTATTTTAAAAGAGGAAATTCAAAATAGCTCGTGCATTATTATGTTATACCTACACATCATTTTAACTCCCCTAGAATTGAGGTTCCATATGTTAAAAATATCAATATAAATTGGATTATCCTCTTGTGCTACTTTTACATTTAGTTTTATTTTATAACTTGAAACTTGTTCTATACATGGCAATGCTTTTTAAAATTGGAATAGTGGCATAGATTGGGCAATACTTTTTAAAATTGGAATAGTGGCATAGATTGGGCAATACTTTTTAAAATTGGAATAGTGGCATATATTGGGAAATACTTTCTAAAATTGGAATAGTGACATAGATTGGTTCATTTGATTTCATTCTTAACAATAAATATAACCCCACCTACTTTTATACATAAATATGGCCCATAAATTTTAACAATTAGTTTATATTTTTTATAAATAAAAATTCAATGGTGAAAAATGAGGTATACGTGAAAATTTATCATTCATATAGTTGGGAAATATAGTATCATAGTACATATTTAGAAATTGACCACTTAATTATGCCAAATTAACGTTGTGTTTAATACGTATTGTTTGATCCATATATAATATTTATGGTTTAAATGAGCCACAAACACAAAATATGTGATGTTCAGGTTACAACATATGTGATTTTTAGGTTTGCTTCATTGATAAATTGATGTCATGGAGGGGCAACTTTTTTTTGATTCCGAGTTGTAGAGTCACTAGCATTTTTTAATCCAAAATCCGACAGCATAGATGTCCGATTTTTCGACATCATGTTGTTGACCATCTGACAATCATCTTATTTTTTAAACGTCGGTTGCACTTTGACGGATATATGACAGTAAAATGAACATGTCCGATTTCCGACTTAGCCCGATCGGATATCCGACAACTCCTCTTTTAATGTTTCCATCAAATATCCGACAAATTTCATTGTATAGGAGGTCAGAAATATGACAACTCTCATTGTATAGGAGGTCAGAAATATGACAACTCTCATTGTATAGGAGGTTGGATTATTTGTAAGTATCCGTTGAAGATCCAACACATTTAGCCGTCAGTGGTATAGCGACGGTCTCAGATACTTTGGAAGTGGCCGTTGGATATCCGACAAATTTAGACATCAACGGTATGGTGATGGCATCAGATTCTATGGAAGTGGCCATTGTATAGTCGATAATGTTAGCCATTGGTGGTATGTCGATGGCATCATATTCTATGGAAATGGTCGTTGGATATATGACAACGTTAGCCATCGGTGGTATGGCAATGGTGTCGAATTCTATGGAAGCATATGTCAGATATCCAACGAATCTATGGAATTAAAAAAAATACAGATGTCTCGTGACTAACTATACCCATCTTAGTACTCAGTTTATGGTATGGTGACACCAATTGAACAATCAACATTTACACATAGATACAAGACAAATGAAGTGCATGCATTATGGAGGGAGAAGCCTTTTCAAACACTAAATAAATCATAATGAGAACAATGAAATTCGTGATGATATATTGTCTACTGATTAACATGTTTATATTATAAACTCCAAATATTTTTCAATATAAATATATGAAAAGAGAATCTCAACATTGATGTTCAGAAGTAGATGTTTCTTTGTGAAAATTAATGCCTTAATTCACACCTTCATGTAAATATGTCCCTTTATTCTTCTTGGAAGAAGATAAATCTATATGGACTTTCAATTTAGTAATTTATGGCATTTAAAAACAAAATTACAAGTGCAAGAAATATTTGTGGAATGCAAATCGATATAAAGTGAAGGCAGGTTTTCAAAGTAGGATCGGGAAAAGAAAACAACAAGTTTGAGTTTTTCCTCTAGTGGAACATAAAATATATTCAAATTTTAGGTAGACCGATATTACTAAATTTATTTTTGGAATTTTTTTTCTAAGTTTCTAATGGAATGGACTTACTAATGTGCTCATAGATTTAGGTCACATGTAGCAATAACATAGAGATAATGATAAGGTACATGATAGTTGACCCTAAGTTGTACTAAAAAAAGTCCAATGTTTTACAAAGGGATGATTCTTCACACTTAGATTTGCCTCTCCTATATTCACCATGTAAGCTCCCTTGTTTTCATCTACTTTTTTGACTAATAAATTCCCCACCACAAGTGTATTGTTGATATTTCTTCATTACACAATAGATGCCTATTTATGAGACATCAAGAGTTGTTATTGGATTGGAAAATATCGTTTGACATGTGAGCTATGCCAAGGTCATTTTTTTGTGAATTATTGAAATATTAAGCTTAATTCATGCAAATTTCAAGTAAAATTATTCTTCTATTTGTTAATTTATTTACTTCTAATTTATTTTGTATTACAAGCCACTTTTAAGGGACTACTGGACAACAGAACCATTTGTATAAGATCCCTAATATCTTGTAGTTAAATTGTTTGGTGTCTTAGAAATCATGTTTATGGGGCTGTCCATTCTTGGATGAAATAACCACTATATGGATATATTGGGAAAGAGAGCACCTAAATCCTACCCAAGTCTGGTGTGTTTCTGGTTGGAAAATCCTCTTACATATTCTAGAACATCTTCAATAAACTTATGCAATCCAATTGTATGATGCATTTTGGTAATGTTGATCTTGCATTGCCTAAAGTTTGACCACACTTTACAAGTCTAAGGGAGGGGGTCATGAACTGATCAAAACTTAAAGGTAAAAAATGCACATACCATTTCCAACCTGAAGGTATTGACCAAAAATAGCTTGGCCAGTTCTTACAATTTCTCCTTCCTACAAATATGCAACAAATCATGCATTAGAACTCAAAATTTTTCTAACATGGAATTTACCCAAGTTGAGAATTTTGAGAAACACTGCGAGAGATAGAATGTGGAATGCCACAACAAAATTCAATAAGATGGAAAGAAGAAAGAACGATTACGGGAAAAAAATTAGTTAAAATGCTGCAGAGATGAATAATGAGATTCTAAGGTTGATCACCAAAATGAAATTTGAAGAAGGGTGAAATCCCAACAAACATGATGATACCCCATGTATGAAAAGGAGGTCTCTCTATATAGTCTTTAGAGGATATTCATTGATAATGGCTGTAGGAAATTTCTAGCCAAATGTGTGACTGTATCCTACTCAACTTTAAAAATAGTAAAAAACTTGGACTCTGATTACTATGCCAGTCATAACTTAAAACAAAACATGCTAAATGAAAAACCCAATAAAGTTAGCAATGTAAACCTCTATAAGTGGGTTCGTCAAATTTGATCTCTTTGTGGCAATGGCTGTCAAATCTTCTAAAACAATAATACTAAAAGGTTTTTAAGAGCAAATTACCTTTTTATTACAATTATTGAGGCAAAGGTCCTAAATATGAAATTCAATGGTGGTTTCATATATGTTGAAAATAAAAAAATAAATATAATTTATTTCATTATGTTGTTATAGAAAAACACCACATTTAAATCGTTATGTGTTGCATTGATCTATCCCAAAATTTTCTACATAATGGTGCATTTTCACACTAAAAAAACTTATAGACAAGTATCCATGCAAGGTTGCTAAGATTCGTTCTAAGAATAAATTCATTTGACATCTTTAATTACAAAATTCTGCTACTGTCAATCTCAATTATAAGCAAATACTTGTTTCTTCCTTATTAGCCTTGAGTCCATGAGTATGGCTTCATATAGAGTACCAATCCCACACTTTATTAAGTAGACAAGTGACTGATTCAAAGTTTCTTCCCTCCCTCAAAATTGATTGGTACAAGTGGGAGGGTTCTTCACGTGGATGCAACCTGTAATATACCACCCAATATTGTGTAGTAATGCCCCTGACTCCTAGTTATTTTCTAGACAACCTTATCAATCATTTTATCAAGACATTTACAATAATTAAACACTCAATGAATGAGACTTTTAATCATTTCATTGTTCCTTCTACACCAGTTCTTATATCTTTTCTCCTTGGTGTTAGATTAGAATTAGGAGACACTACAATATTCCCACTTTGTACTACACCGACGTTACTCATTAGTCCCAACTTGTGTGGTCAATTGTTGGACTTGAATAGTGATCTTATCTTAATATTTTCCCATTTTAAAGGTCCATTGTAACATATAGTACAAAATTTGTGACTATGCTTATTATAGATATTTGACATTTTAGGGATTAGAAAATTCCTTTAGGCATAGTGACTGGATTTCTGGACTTAATGAAAAAAGTATGCATGTTGGTAAATTTTAGGCACTAGTAGTTAAATTTGCCAGATTTCACAAATTTGAACACAACCACAATATGACTGAACCTTATCAATTCATATAATGTCCTACACAGTGATGGCAATCAAACATTTTGCTGAATTTAAGTAGGATGAACTTAATGGTGAATTTAGCATATTTTTTGCTCTGATTTTTTTTTCTTGAACTTCATTATCACCAAATTCAAACACAAACATGAATGAGGTGACTTTTCTTGAATATTCTCTTCTTAGAGATCTAGTTCCAAGGTGGAAGATGAAGGACCATAAGTCAACAAAAGCAACCACAACAAGATGGTAAGGAAACCCCCATACCCACAAGACCAAGATGTACCGTAAAGGTGGACCAACAACCCATTTTACCCATAGGGCCAACAAGACCAATGAATTTAATCTTTTCTCTCTCAAGTTATATTGTCACATGTATTTTTATGATCATTGTATAAGCATAAGTAAATAACAAAGGTAGATCTAGAAAAGTATCGTTGTAATAAATTCATACATAATTCTCATCTCTTTCAGCTTTAATGCTCCACTTGTAATAAATTCATACATAATTCTCATCTCTTTCAGCTTTAATGCTCCACTTGTCATTGTGTTTAAGTTGGTCCTTGAGATTAGTTATCAATTCCAATGTATAGAACATAAATAGTAAAAAAATTACAATGAAGTTTAACTAATGAATAGTAATTAAAGAACAATAATAATGCTAGATAGATAGATCTGGTTTGCATCTACCTTATACTCAGACATGATTTTGAGTCACCTCTTGTCATTGTAGGGACAAGTAGTAAGAAGACATACCTTCAGAGAGAGAGAGAGAGAGAGAGAGAGAGAGAGAGTTAGAGTGTTGATGGTTTAGGTTCACATTTCACGGTTGTATCTCATGGGTTGGAGATCACGGTTCACAATTCACAACACAATTCTAGAATCCCTATAAGAGGTACCATATGCCCTTTGGTACCCTACTTAAAGTGTGCTCAAATTCATGCATCCAACAAATATTAGATCTATACTTCTTTCATGCCAAGATACTCGAAGAGTGAAGTTATGATCATAATATATAAACTTGGCATGTATCCTAGAATGGTCACTTAGGAAACCCTAGGTTTTAGGGTGGTTACCATAATTAAACATAAAATAAATTTGAGTGCACTTAGAGTAGGGTACCAAAGGTCATGTGGTCACATAATAATAAAACAATAAAAGCAATAAGGTTAAGTAATCATACCAAAGGTAGTCAAGGTACCACACACAATAAGGGCACTAGGAGGAAATATAAGATGAAGGACCATAAGTCAACAAAAGGGGTCACAACAATATGATAAGGAAACCCCCATACCCACAAGACCAAGGTGTATCGTAAAGGTGGAGAAACAACCCATTTTACCCATAGGGCCAACAATACCAATGACTTTAATCTTTTCCCTCTCAAGTTATATTGTCACATATATTTTTATCATAATTGTATAAGGAGAATTAAATAACAAAATTAGATATAGAAAACTACTGTTGTAATAAATTCATACATAATTTTCATCTCTTTCAACTTTAACGCTCCACTTGTCACTTGCGTTAAAGTTGGTGCTTGAGATTAGTTATTGATTCCAATGTACAAGACATAAATCGTAAAAACATTACAATGAAATTTAACTAATGAATAGTAATTAAAGATTGAATAATAATGCTAGATAGATCTGGTTTGAATCTGCCTTATAATCAGACATGATTTTGAGTAATCTCTTTTCAATGTAAGGACAAGTAGTCAAAAGACATACCTTCAGAGAGAGAGAGAGTTAGAGTGTTGTTGTTTTAGGTTCACATTTCACAGTTTGAGCTCATGGGTTGGAGATCACGGTTCACAATTCACAACACAATTCTAGAAGCCCTAGAAGAGGTACCATATGACCTTTGGTACCCTACTTTAAGTGTACTCAAATTCATGCATCCAACAAATATCAGATCTATACTTCTTTCATGCCAAGATACTCTAAGAGTGAAGTTATGAACATAATATATAAACTTGGCATGTCTTCTAGAATGGTCACTTCGGCAACCCTAGGTTTTAGGGTGGTTACCATAATAAAACATAAAATAAAGTTGATTACACTTAGACTAGGGTACAAAAGGTCATGTGGTCACATAATAATAAAAGTAATAAGGTTAAGTAATCATACCAAAGGTGGTCAAGGTACCAAACACAATAAGGGTACTAGGACCAAATAGAAGATGAAGGACCATAAGACAACAAAAGGGGTCACAAAAATATGGTATAGAAACCCCCATACCCACAATACCAAGGTGTACCGTAAAGGTGGACAAACAACCCATTTTACCCATAGGTCCAACAAGACCAATGACTTTAATATTTTCTCTCTCTTACGTTATATTGTCACATATATTTTTATCATCATTGTATAAGCATAAGTAAATAACAAAGGTAAATCTAGAAAAGTACTGATGTAATAAATTCATACATAATCTTCATCCCTTTCAACTTTAACGCTCCACTTGCTATCACGTTTAAGTTGGTCCTTGATATTAGTTATCAATTTAATGTACAGAACATAAACAGTAAAAAACGTACCATGAAGTTTAACTAATGAACATAATATATAAACTTGGTATGTCTTCTATAATGGCATGTCTTATTGAAAGGTCACAGGTCAAGTACAATGAACACACACAAGGTCACAACCCACCACATGATGCATTCAAAAGTCATAGATCAGGTCGAGACAAACATGTTTGGAAGACCTCCGCTTTGTAGAATTAGTTACTTGACTACAATTGGTTGCATTTAGAAATTAGTGTATGTGGCAATATGTTCTCACAGTGTACGATATTCATTTTCCTTGCAATATGGTAAAAAATGCATACAATATCACACAGGCACAAATAATGCACACTGTGAAAATATATCATGACATACACTGTAATTCACCACTTGCACAAATATTCTTTCTATGTACCGATCATAATCCTACACCCAATGATTTAATATTTGTCATGAATATTTGATGAGGTAAAATATAAATAACGAGAGTCATTGGATTTACCACTAGTCATTAGTTGCATTCTATGAAAATAGATTAGAAAAAAACCAATATATGTTAAATTAATTGCTTTAGATGCAATGAAACCATCATATTTAACTAAATTATCTTTGTTTTCTTTGTGAATTTTAACATTTATCATTAGATGTTTTTATTGATTGAAAAGAAAGTTCAAATTAAGTATGGATTGCTCATATATATGTTTTTATTCAAGGAAATATAATTTTTTCATTTATAACCTCAACAAACAACAAATGGAGGGAACGTTAAATGACTAGATACATGGGGGAATATCAAAAACTATATCTTGCTTCCTCTCCTGAGGAAGTAGACTCTCTCTCTTTGTTGTCCTTCCTATACGACCTATTTTCTAACTAGAAAGTAAGTATGCAACCCAGATCAAACGTACCCATCATAGTCTTCTATCGGTCCAATAAGGAAACACACCCACATATAAGGCCCTAATCCAAACTCTCCCAACTACAAACCTCTACTCCCCTACTTACTAACTACCTACCCATAGAGCCAATCAGAACCATAACCGAAAAACAAGGATATTATCACTCCCAATACGAGCCAGACTCACAAATTAGATTTCTTGATTACAGCTTATGGGAGAGCAAGGTCCAAATGCCACATATTCCACGAGAGGAGGTCCAAATAAATCTAACTCACAAAGAGCGCACTCAATGCACAAGGAACTAAAACATGTATATTCCCTTTCCCATCTAGATGAAAATTGGCTAGTATGAGGTCTTAGCCTTTCATACAAGCCTCAATTATTGTTACATTGCATGCTAGTTCACACATACAGGTCTAACTGTGATCTAAAGAGGTTGCAAATTTTCCTTTTTATTTAGGCAAAAAAATTCAAAGTATAACATGTCGAAGGAAGTTTTGAGGGTGAGCAAAGATGCCAAGCATAGCTGAGTTTCTTTGGGTGACAACAAGAGTTTCCTTAGTATATGCATTAAAGATATTAAATCCCTAACTCTAATCCAAGGGAAAACATCAAATATGACCCAAGTCAAGCCCTAGCTTTCCATTCCATGCCAAGTCTAGTTCCTAGCAACCTTTGGGAAGATTTGGACCCTCGTTACCCTTAAGTCTTCTAGCATGAATATGATGTGAGGATATAAGAAAATTTCTTCTTAGCACCCATATAAAACATTGAATTCTGCAGTACATAGTATTGAAACCATCAAGCTTGACGAGAGGGATCACTCTCCACTCGCTCATTTCAATACAATTTGCAGTAACTTGTACAACCTCATACTGGCATATATGTTCCATGGGAGTATACTCATCCCCATCATACTGCTATTTTTTTATAGAGATCCGGCATAGATCCTTTCCCAGGGAAGATTTAAGAAACACCACCACAACTTTTTCCACTTTTATCAAGTGAGAAAATACATTTAGAAAATAAATGGTTGTCTATCTTCTCACCGTAAAAATTAAAAGACAAAATTGAAAGAAAAAAATACACACAATTAAAGAAATATAAAAATGATTACATGTGGAAAAGAAATGAAGTTTAACCATCAATGAATAAAAGGAAAAATAGGAAGAATTGGTCAAGGAATAAATATAAACGATTCCTATATAAACTGTGCCCTGTTCTGGAATAGATACCGATTTCTTCTATATTCTTGTCCCAAAAGACTTCAACTCTTGATTAGGTTAAAAGTATATAAAAACATTATAGTAAATTTGGTTTTCATAATTCTAATCAATCCTTTAATACCTTAATAAAATAATTTGTTGCTTCACCATAAATTTGGAATTATGTAAAAGTAATTTCATATTTCAAAATGATTAGATTTACCTACTCATTTAAATATAGTGTCAAAAATACTATATGGGAAATATTGTATTTAAGTATAAAAATGTATAACCATGATATGAACTTTTATACTCAATATTGTACACAAAAATACACACATACATGTAGATTTGGTAGATCACCCCACCCTCACCTAGGTTATATGAACTAGCTTGTCTTTCATTGGAAACACATTAGGTTCTTAGTTTTTAACTATTTGTGATGGTTGTGCTTTTAACATTTCATATTCTATGATCATTTCCTCACATCAAGTCAATTTGTTTATTTTTATTTTTTTCAAATAAATGGTCAATTTGGAGATTCGTATTAACACAAGGGTATTTCTTTTTATACAACCAAAAATTCCTATATTCAATTATTTTATGGACCAAAATATTATAAACAATTTTCGCTATTAAAATTCTATTGTAAAACACATAATAAATGAATGAGATCGTTTAAAAAAAAATGAATGAAGGGTTTTAGAGTAAGCTTACTCCTTAATGATGATGAAGACGATGAAGATCAAGATGATGATGATGATGATGAAGATGGTGATGACGACGACGATGATGATAAATATGACGACGATGATGATGATGACGATGGCGATGATGATGATAATGATGGTGATGATGATGGTGATGATGATGACAACGATGATGATGAAGATGACGATGATGGTGATGATGAAGATGACGGCAATGAAGATGATGAATATGATGAAGATGTTGATGAGGAAGAGGGTGATGACAATGATGATGACGATGACGATGACGATGATGGTGATGATGACGATGATGATGACGACGATGATGATGATGATGATTACGATGATGATGGCAATGATGATCATGATGACGATGATGATCATGATGATGGCGGCAATATTGATGATGAAGAAGACAACAATGATGCTAATGATGAAGATGCTGATGATGATAATGATGAAGAAGATGGTGATGATGATGATGATGATGCTGATGATGATGAT
>LPNX010728720.1:323760-363760 GCA_001517045.1 Pseudotsuga menziesii | reverse complement strand
GACACAGAAGGATTGCACATGTGCACTACATAGAACTACTAATGGAAAGCAAAGCAGTTTCAGGATTACCAGAGATCTAGGAAAATCATGAGGGAATTTGCAAGGGATGTGCAAAAGGAAATAATGCAAAGAATAAATTTCCCAGTAGTGAGAGCAAGGATAAAGGAATATTGGAGATAATACACTCAGATGTATATTGTGGACCCATGTCTTCTATCTCATTAAGCAAGTATGTGTACTATGTGTTCTTTATAGATGATTTCTCACATAAGACTCGAATATATTTCTTGAAAGAGAAAAGTGAAGTTTTCAGTAAGTTCAAGGAATATAAAGCCTTGGTTGAGAAACAGACATATAGGAATATTAAGATTTTATGGTTATATAATGGTGGAGATATCACTTTGGAAGAATTCAAGGAACTATGCCGAGAATATGGGATTAAGAGGGATTTGAGCACTCCATACAATCCTCAACAAAATGGGGTTGCGGAACGAAAGAACCAAACCATAATGAGAGCAGTGAAAGCAATGTTTATTGACCAAGATCTTCCTATGCACCTTTAGGTAGAGGCAACAAGAACAACTGTGTATGTATAGAACCATACCCCTCATTGAGTACTTGACAACAAGACTCCTGAAGAGGATTTCTCAGGAGTGAAACCCGAAGTCAGCTACCCAAGAATAGGACCAAGCTTTATTCTTCTGGGAGGAAGGGTGTATTTGTAGGATATAGTCACTATACATCAAAGGATTACCGAATATACTTCCCAAGATTTAGGAAGATCGACATCACTAGAGATGTAACCTTTGATGAAGACTTGGCATACTCCAGATCCAGGAGGACTCCTATGCAGGAAGTCAAGGAACCTGAAGAGATGAGATTCTGAGACATGGAAATTGGAGAAGCAATTCCAGAAGAATCTAAAGATCATGACATGAAAAAACCACAAGAGCCGGTAGAGACATTCCTTGAGAAGGACTCCCACAAGAGGAAACCAACATGGACATGGGAGCTCTTACGAGACCCTAAAAGCTATGGTTCTCTAAAAGGAATACATAGAGAGAGATAGAGGGAAAATACTTAAAATAGCTATGTGGCCCTACTGTGTGACATCATTGATAAAGAACCTTCCACCTATGAAGAGGCTACATAAAAGAAAGAATGGAAGGATGCGATGATCGAGGAATATCAGTCGATCATGAAGAATGATATCTGGGAGATTGTTCCAAGGCTGGAGAAGAAGTCTATTGTGAAATCAAAGTGGATGTACAAGATCAAGCATGTTGTAGATGGTAGCATCGAGAAACAAAAGGAAATATTCGTAGCATGAGGCTTCTCACAGAAAGAAGGCATATATTACGAAGAGACATTTGCACCCATGGTGAGGTATACTTCCATAAGGACCATACTTTCTTTAGAGACAATTATGAATTGGAAAGTACACCATATGGATGTCAAGACAACTTTCTTGAACGTTGTAGACGAGGAGGAAGTTTACGTGGAACAACCATTGATATTTGAGACACATGATAGAAATACCTGTCTGTGCAAATTGAAGAAGGCCTTGAATGGTTTGAAACAAGCGGCGATGACATGGTACGACAGGATGGATAAATTCCTGATGAGTTTGGGATTTACCAAGAGTAAAGCAGATACCAACCTCTATTTTAAGATGGAGGAAAAAATACCAATGATACTCTTGCTATATGTCGATGACTTGTTTCTAATGGGTGATGAAGAACTAATTACATATACAAGAAGGAGACTTTATATTGAGTTCGAGATGAAATACCTAGGTATGATGCACTACTTCTTAGGCATGGAGGTGTGGTAGAGTGAAGATGGAATCTTCCTTGGGCAAGGGAAGTATGCAGTGGAGATTCTGAAGAGATTCATAATGTTGGACTACAAGGCTATGGCCACACCTATGGCATCTAAATTGAAGCTTCTAAGTGATGCTTCATCCGAGAAGGTCAATGCCACGATGTAGCATTAGATTATTGGCTCATTAATGTATTTGAAAAATACAAGACTAGACATATGCTTTGCGTCGAACACCCTGAGCCAGTTCCCTATACATTTGAGGCAGGTTCACCATATAGCGATAAAGCATGTTCTGAGGTACCTAAAAGGTACAGTGTATTATGGGCTCAAATATGATGCAAATAAGAAGATCAACCTACATGGTTATGTTGATTTGTACTGGGAAGGTAGTGCCACTGACAGGAAGAGAATGTTAGGCTGCCGCTTCAGTTTGGGATATGGCATGATCTCCTAGTTCTATAGGAAGCAATCATGTGTGGCGCTGAGTACAACCAAGGTAGAGTATGTTGCCACTTGCTTATCTAGTTGCGAGGTAGTGTGGATGCGAAAGCTACTGTTTGAATTATTTCATCTCCAGTTGGATGTGACTTGCATCTTGTGCGACAATCATAGCTGTGTGAAGCTGACGAAAAACCCAGTGTTCCATGACAAGTCGAAGCACATCGATATCAAGTTCCACTATATCAGGGATATGGTGTAGAGAGAAGCAGTGAAGCTCCAATACATGGCAACAAAAGAGTAGATAGCCAATTTGTTGAATAATCCTCTTGTGAGAATGAAGTTTGAGTACTTCAGAGAAATACTTGGTGTGATCCAGATCGAGACCCTTCGAAAGAGGGAGTGATGTGTTCTAACATAGCTAGAAAAATAGGTTGTTTGAGCATAAAATCATGGAAAAGTTCGTAGGTTGCTTAGACATAATCATTCCTGTAGGTTATACTTGGATGTAACATCTTGGCAAAGATCGCAGGTTATCCTTGGATGTAATCAGTCCCTATACAAAGCATATTATCTCACATGGGAAATGATACGAGTTATCTAAATGTAAATACTGAGCCCTAGTGTGGTACACAGGTTATTCGGATGCAATATGTCCCATGGTTTTTCTGAGTGTAAATACTGAGCCTTGGTGTGGTACGTAGGTTACTCAAATGTAATATATCCCAAAGGTTATCTGAACATAAAATATCCTGGACATAGGTTGTTCAGATGTAATTCGTTAAGGTTGACCAGAAGAACGTAAAAAGGGTCCTGGTGTAGCAGGTTGTTGGGTCGTAATTAGTCCTACCATATATATGAGATATATGAAGTTCCCATGATGAGATGATAAGGTCATGAAGCACAAGGGGTGCACCTAGGTGGTTCTTTTAATAGGACAAGAGTTGACTGTATATGCTTTGGTTGTTTGTTGTTTTGTCTTGGACAGGACAAAAGAGATGATCTGGATAAGAAGAGATGAAGGTATAATATGTAGGATATTGTTGTGGAAACATGAAGAATATCCTCGATAGATTCTACGTAAAGGATTGATCGATATGTGATGAATACCTGGAAGAGGGATATGCCTACATCCAACATGAAAAAGGGATGGCATCGTAGAAAATTTTGATGACAGATATTATGAGACAATGATAAAATTATAAGAAGATGATGGAAGCATCTATATGAATCTATGATGATGACGATGCGATGAAGACTTGACCATATGTGTTGATGACTATGTAGAGAGAAAATACCTTCCTAGTTAAGAGGGAGTGTTGATGTATTTGTAACTTCAGAAGATATTCTGACGTATATTATCATTGTATGTTGTTGTACCCCCATTGGGGATGTGTTTTACCCCTTTACGGGATTTATAAATTATGTTTACACCTTGAGGTACAACCTCCAATGTAAGTCGGGGCAATAGTTTCCAGTGTAACATCAGGTAATATGTACTTATAGTCTCTCTAGGAGAAGTGTGCCCCATGTGAGATGACATGTAGGCTTGAATGTTATATTTGGTTAGTGACTTGAAAAGGTATAAATAGGGAGGTGCTATCCCTCATTTATACACACCTCACACACTCTCTAAGGCACATAAGAGAGAGATAAAGCCATAGGAGGAGAGATAGATAGCTGCTGAACATTTATTATTACTTCTTTTGATCATATTACTATTCTGAAGAATTTTGCGGGGTTTTATCCTTTATGGATTCCCTAGTGAAAATATTTATGTCTTGTGTATCTTTTACATCTTATGCATCTGGCTGTACTTGTTATTCTTTCAGATAAAGATCCTAGATAATCTAATCAAATCTTAAGAAAAACTAATAGATGATGATGAAGATGGTGATGATGACGACGATGATGATGACGACAATGACAACAATGATGATGATGATAATGATGATGATGATGATGACGACGACAATGATGGTGATGATGGTGATGACAAGGATGACGTTGATGATGATGATCATGATGATGAGGGTGATGATGATGGAATTCAATGGAATTCATCATATTTATCATCCAAGTCATCATCTGTATCATTCGATCCAGAGTCAAAATTATAAGGATTGGCCATATCATCATCGTCATTGATGTCAGTTACAATCATTATGTCATTGTCGAATCATCTTCAGGGATATTGTCTGCTACATCATCTAATTCAACTAATTCTTTGACATCTTCTTCTAGAACATGATCATCTAACTCATGTTGATCATCTTCAACATCGTCTTCTTCTTTGATAACCTCTTCATTACCTTCCTCTACGTTATACTTACCAGCCTTCCCCTTGGATCATGTCTCACAACAAATGACCAACCCGCTCTACCTAGAACGTCAAAGTGGTTGGTCTAGATCAAGAATATTTCTATTTTACATTTTCTCACAAAGAGATTGAATGAAGAATATAATTGATCTTAAAAAATCAAGCTCCACACATCACTATTTCCACAAATCATCTGTCAAAGAATAAAATAATTCCCGCAAACTGTCGCTTCTATAGAAAACATGTCGGAATGTTTATGTAATTTATATATTTTAAAATTTAATTGTTCATTGAATATCCGACGATATGAGCCTAGTTAACGTTATAAAAAATGTGTTGGATATCCGACAATTTATGCGAGGTACCTCAAAAATATGACGTGTCGTTCTATCTTTGTCGGATATGTGAAGCACATCGAAAATACGATAACAACATCTTTGTCAAATATGTTGGGTACTTCTAAAATCCAACTGTCGTTCTATAAATTTAAAAAAACTTAATCAAATTTCGTAATTTGAAGGTGAAATCTGATGACCCAGTATTTTTCATCGGATTTTGTCGAATTTTCTCATCAGAATTTGGGTTCAAATCTTGAGGCGAGTAATAGCGTTTGTAATGTTACCCTTCTTGTTCTTAATGTTTGTTCAACCTTTGTCACCGGGATTCAAACTAGGTTGATGTCATGTTGATGAAATATTAGGAAACTAAACTATCATTCCCAAACAACTCATCCAAAGGGATTGATTCCCTTTATTTTTATGAATAGTTTTTCTTCTTTCACGTATGACACCCACAAAACCATTGTCAAATGGAAATAAATTTCCTACAAAGAAGGCTCTTTTTCCATCAATGTCGCATAATCATATTTAACCATCTTGGGTATGTTAGGGTCATTTGTGACATGCACTAGATTGAAGTAATCTATATTATTATTTTATACTAAGTCATATTATTTCTTTGTTGCAACCATCAAATGTTGTTAAACTATTATGTTCTTTTACCCAGTGAGTTTATGGTTTCTTCTCTTTTTCCTTTGGGAATCATTTTCCTTCAAGTAAGACATTTTTGGGGGACCTCACTTGTAACACACCCCAATGCTACACACCCATAAGAATAACCATCGGTGGCTAAAAACACTTGTAGATCTCTGAACATGCCCCACAATTTATTTAAAATTTAATAAAAAACAATTAAACAAATAATAACAATTCATAATAGACTCAATACTGTATAAGTGTAGATTTAAAATAGCTTAACAAGATTAAACGATCCTTAATCATTGGTTAAAAATCATTAATCATTAATTAACACCATTAATTACTTTCAAAATAGGCCTGATGGCCTAAATCCATCTTTTCGATATAACCCTGTTGATCCTCACTTTTCCATGTCGATTCTAACTTTGCTGACATTGAAAGTCGAGAGTTGACACAAAAAAATGGGAAACTAACATCACCTCTATGTTTCTAACTTTATATGTCGATAGTTGAGAGTTGGCATGCCAAGAAAAGAAAAAAAAATCATCCCCTCTCGACTTTCAACTTCCTACGTCGACAGACCTAAACAAAAATACACATAAACACCTCTGACTTCCGATTCCCAACATCGACATGTTAGAATTCAGAATACGACACCAACAATCAAAATTTATAATGAACACTCCCAAATTTTGAATTTCGACATCATAGTGAGGATTCGACACACCAAAACAAGAAAAACAACATCCCCTCCTGACTTTCAACTTCTGATGTCGACAATTGGGAGTCAACATGCCTAATTTTTTTTACAAAGAACACTTCTGACTTTTGATTTCTGGCATCGACATATCGAAAGTTAGGAGTTGACACCAACAAAAAAAGGTTATATAACCACTCTTGACTTCTGATTATCGACGTTGGCACGTTGGAAGTAGGGAGTTAGCAGCAACACAACAAAGGTTACACAAACCACTCCTAACTTTTGATTCCCAACATCGGCACATTGGAAGTAGGGAGCCAACACCAATGTAACAAAGATTACAAAAACCACTCCTGACTTCAACTTCCCGATGTTGGGACGTCTAAAATCGGCACCAACGTAACAATATTACAACAATCACTCTCAATTTTCAATCTTCAACGTTGGCACATCGGAAGTTGAGAGTCAACGCCAACTTAACAAAGGTCAAACAAACCAATCCTGGCTTCTAATTCCTGATGTTGACATATAGGAAGTTGGGAGTCAAAAAAGCATAATATAAGTTACACAAACCATTCTCGACTTCCTATTCTCGACGTCAGCACATCAGAAGTCAGGAGTTGTCACAACCTTTCAAGCAATACAATATTTACTCATGACTTCCAATTCCTAACATTGGCACATTGAAAGTTGGGATTTGTCACTAACTCAACGACAATATAATCAACGGTCACGAATACACACCATCATGGTAATCAACGATCACGATTACTCTGTTGTAACAGGCTAACACTTAGCCAATATTACGAAAATAACCAAACATGTGTATAAACTAAGGGTTTCTCCTATGACTTGGAACTGAAACCTTACCCACCAAAGCAAATTTCAAGCTCATAGATTGATATAAACATAAATGGAAACCAAAGAAAATAGACCAAAGCAAACTCACAACATTAAAATATTTCAACCAATGTTGCGAACTGAATCTACAACAGGCCTATCAACCAAAAATATAGGTTCACAACCAAACAAACCCGTACCATACAAGCCAATAGACTAAAGTATGGGTTTTAAATCAAAACAAGGATCAACTCAAGACTTCATAGTCTTAAAAGAAAACCACCACACGGGTTAAAAACATATTTATTATTAATGGAACCACAGTCTTTGTGCAACAAGTAAATAATCCAAGAAATATGAACTTCACATTTATTACAGTGATGAATTACTTGTTCCAATTCCATTCAAACCACTTGAGCCCCTTTCTAATCAAATTAATAAGACTGGAAAATCAATGACATGATTCTTCCATCAAGTCCAATTAGACATTCCTTCAGGATCATAACAACTTTCCAAACATGCATCACACTAGATTAGAAACAAATCATAACTTAGACATTACCACAACACCTTTTAAATAGAGGTTTATCAACATTCAATTTATGAACAATAAATTTTACCATTTGTTCATTCTTAAATATTATTCCAATTCCTAATGCAGAATTCACTAACCATCTTAGGTAGCTCCTTCAATAATTTACTCATAATAAAGAGGAATTAGCACAATAAAAATCAAGCTACAACTTTCAATATAGTATACAATCCCTCATGAAGACATATGGTGCTTTTTCACTTTTAACACATTAACAGGACCTGGAAAGAAAAGTCAGGCTACATCCATCTAGCCCATTTAACAAATATTAAGCATCAAAGAAGCTAATCAACATAGCATCTGATTTATCATTAACTCGTGAAATTTTTGGGAATTCCATTAACTTAAATATTGATAATCAACATAGATAAATACTTACACATTCACAATGTTGTCAAGCACCCAAAGTAGACCATTCATTCATTCTTATTTACAATACCATAAACATCTCTTGTCACTTCAATGATTTCATTATCAAAGCCCAAACCAAGGAAATATTTACTCAATTATAGAAACTGTCGAACAACATGAATAGGTTTTATTACCAATCACTTTCACAACATAACAATGATTTATTTATGTATGATCATTAAACATATACAAAATGCACCATTAGTTCAATTTATTAACATAATATTCATAATTGAAACAACATTCACACAGTGCTTCAAAAAATTATCTGAATTCATAAATCAGTAGGCAACTGGTTTTGTGGCTTCCAATGCGTCACCCAAATGTAGTTCTTTACTTAACCTATATTATTTCAGCACTTAGAGATCACCCCCAATCCAAGACTTGAGAATTCACCAAGAAACCATCTCCTTTACCCAATTTTCATCTCACAATAGGATTTATCATTCAAATATTCCTCACAATTCAAAGGGAAATTAAACAGGTTTGTAGGCATCTAGGAAACATACAGGATACAACCAAGTCCATGCCAAATAATACATTCCTCACTTTGGTTCCTTCCAATTTCACAACAGTGAAAACTCATCACTATGTCACAGTGCCCATGAATTCCACCAGAGTAATTCTTGTACAATTCCACATTTCCATGACCACAAAAAAACAGTCATGGACAAGTTTTAACAAAACGTTTCAGGGATACCACTTTGACCACCCAATTCAAGGATTAATAGATGCAATAGGGTCATCTAGTGAGTTGACTTGGCGCATCCAACTCAGGAATATGCCTCAACCACGACCTCCTCTCATTGTTGCACTCCACACATTATATTCTGCATCATGACCATTCTCTCACTGGGCTTCACGCACTACCCATTTCCTTCCCCCAGAGAAGAATCCCTCCTCTTCCTTGACATCCCTATTTTAAACCTTACCCCAAGATGGAATGGCTATCAATTTTTTTTGCAAATCTTCCCCATGAGCAACATGTTAAAGACACAAATCACCCCCCACCTAATCCTCCACTAAACAAATTACTTAGAAATAAGAAACATGTTTAGGGATTAAAATGGGGATTTGATATTTAAACAAGTACAAAGGTATTTCTTTTGGTAAACAAAGTAATAAAATGTTTAAAACATGACCCACTAGGCCATCTACAAACCCACTTACCTCTCCTTTGATGAATTCTCTTGTGTCCCATCTCTTTAGCATTTGGCCACTACTAAACGAAATTTTATATTTTTATTAAATAATAATGTCAAAATGTAAATTTGATCTCCCATATAGGCATTACATATCATGACTTACATCATACATATGATAAACTCTAGTGGGATCTCAACCAGGGGAATTACATTCCCCACTCCCTTAATATCAACTCCGCCCTTGGAGTTGCGTTGTCCAAAACACATGAACAAAATTTCTTTCAAACTAATTTACAAATGTACATTCTTCAAAAATTCATGAGGATACTCTTCCACATCATATATTTCAATTTAAAAAATGTTGCATGTTCATTTGTTGCATTGCATATTTCAAATTAAATATTCAATTCCAAGTGCATTGGCCTCTTCATGTTGCTCCTGATGGCTTAGAACTCCACGCTTTTCTTACTAACACATATTTGTCCTGCTTCTCCAACAGCTTCAACTAGTTTGATAACGTACCCCTGAATTTCATCATCAAGCATTTTCATTTGTACAAAGATGAACATATATTAAAATCATTCACTTCATTTACTTTGATGACTAGGAAATTTTCATGATTTATGCATTCCATGCTTAACCTAGCAAATGCATGACTTATTTTGTCTTCCTTTATTATTACATAAAATTTAACTATTTCCTTATTTATTATCTTTGGACGCATGTTTTCCAAGAATAAAAACATTCTCAGGATCCTATCTCTCATAACATTATTTTTAATATGAAAACTGAGGTTAGGGTAAAATATCTCCCTTCTTCCTCAAGACTTGAGCAAGTTTTTAATTCCTTTAATTGTGCTACATTCTTCAATTGAAACACGATGAAGAATCTCTTGGATGACCCAAAATATCTCTAATTCCTTGTATTCAAAATTTTAGTTCTTGTAGTTTCAATCTCTGCACCATTACATGTAGTTGCATTAGTTACATGCCAATAAATAACATCATACAACTGCAACTAACAAATATTAACCAGTTATAACCAATCAACAACTATTAAATTGAGCACATAGATCTGTGGAAAAACACACAAATCACAAGATAGATCACACAATTTACTCAGCAATTGAAGAATGAAACAGTGCAAAAATGGCTTTCAATTGTGAATGCTTTAATTAATAAAAAAGTAATTAGATGATCAATTACAATGTAATACAATGGCTAAATAGCCACACACAATTTGAATCCACATGAGGAATTTCAAATTGATTAGATTCTACTTGACTGTAGGTAACTAAGACCTTGTCTAAATCATTATCGGAGGACTCAATAGTTAACTGACCTTGTCTAAATCATTATCGAAGTTCATCAGAGTTCTAAAACACAACTCAAATGTCTAATTCAGTGTTAACTGAGGCTAACTGACTGTGGTAGGTGAGAAATACGGCCCTCTTGCATACATCCATGCAAACGTAGCGCTAACTGAATGTAGAGGACTAGAACTGAATGCAACTGATTCCTAACTTAGCTTGAATAGTCACCAACTCAACTCAAATGACCTTGGTTGGTATCAACACTCCCAGTGGCTCCTAAATTATAGGGATTGGTCTAGGAGGCTCCTAAACTGATGCATGCAAGTGCAATTGGTGGTAGTAGGCCTCAATTAGTGTTCCCCACACTTTAGTAACTAAAACATGTTCCCCAATTAGGCCAAGTGGACCCAATGGTGCTAGTTGTTGAAATATTGTAACTTCAAAGAATATTCTATATGTATTTCTTTGTGGTCCCCGATGGTCCTACCAGGAGAACCACTTGTATTACTTTGTACCTCGATGCTCATAATCGGAAGAACTAATAAGAGTCATGAGGCAGTCCCCTCTAATTGTAAAGGTGGGTCATTAGCACCCCAGTGTGGTTACTTGAGCCTACATGTGTAACTCGAGCCTACATGATTAACTTGAGCCTACATGACAGATGAGTTAACTTAATTGAACGGATGAATATATATAGAGGTGTAGTGCTCCTCATTTGTGACACACACACTCACTTGTGTAGCGCACTTGTGGAGGAGAGAAGTAGCTGGAGAAGGAGGAGGATCAGGTTTTTGATCTCCTTGTTGGTTTTACCTTTTTACCTTTTTGGGGCATCTATATTGAGGAAGCTTTTGCTGGGTTTTTCCCTTTAGGGTTTTCCTAGGATAAATCTTGTTGATGTATTTGTAACTTTGGGATGTATTCATCTATGTATCTTATGTATTGTAACCTGATGTTTATTCCAGGATGTTTCTATTATGTATTTGAGTCATGTGGTCATGCCCCGATGTTCCGATTGGGAGGATCAATAATGTAAACAAGTCATGTCAAGTCATTGTTAAAGTCCCCACAGTTTCGGGGCACTAGAGTTATTAGACACTCCTAGAGATGTCGGCTCTAGTAAGTAATTGTTAAGTGAGGCTGACATGTTGGAGTGCACTTCAAGTGAATGGAAGAATATAAATAGAGAGTGAGAGCCTCTCTATTTATTACTTGCAACACATCACTCACTCACTTAAGTGTGGCGCATTAGTGAGGAAGGAAATACACTGGGACTAGACAAGAAGAAGACTACTGCTGTCGTGAGTGCATCTTACTGTTTTGGGGATTTTACTATTTTGGTGCTGATTCTATCTTTGAGGAATTTGTGGGGTTTTTTCCTTTATGGTTTCCCCGAGGAAAATTCTTTGTGTCTCTTGTCTCTTGTGATGTGCTTATGTTTTATTGCTGTGCTTGTTATTCTCTCAGTGAAAAGATCCTAATATCATAATGCTAGATTATATGATGAAAAACTAACATGGTATCAGAGCTAACCTGAGAAGAAGACATTGTGCAGCTACAGAAGCTAGGGCTTCTTACTTTTTGGGTCTCTCTCGACAATCCATCAGCAAAAGTATGCCAGGCTGACTCTCCATTGAAGGGTGCATCTTTCTATCGAAGCGGAATTTGATTCCGAGCATTTTCAGTCTTCGATGTGGAAATTAGGGCTTTCTATAGAAGAAGAAATTTTTGAGTGATACCAGCATAGGATTATTCTCCTCATCAAAACCTAAGTTTAGAGACCTGGATCAAGAAATTTGGTTGTGTGAAACTCTGGGAAAGTCAAACCCTAGTTTGACCTCGAGCTTGAAAAACCCTAAATACTAAAACTGATAAGTTTTGGTACAGTCGCTATATTACAAGGTTGGAGAAATATCAGAAGCTGAAAATTTTAGGGGATGAAGATAAAATCCTAAAGAACACTTTTCCCAAAATAAAGCCTCAGATTCACTATATTCCAGGAGATATGATCTCTCACAGTTAGGGTTCCATCCTCTTCCAGAAATCATCCATAAACAGGACACCTGGGGAGAATTGCAATATCTTGGGCTAAAGAGATCCAAATGGAATTCCTGAATATGTTCCAAAAAGGGCACGGACTTTAATTCCATTGGTGTGAATATCAGACTCAGAAGATGAACTGGTGACACGTGACATTCCGTACAACTTCACTGTTCTGAACAGTCCTGTAACAGGTCACCTTGGGAAAAGGATCATAAATACAAAATGGTGAAACCAATTCTGATGAAACCTATGGCGTTAGATCAGGGACATGCGAGTTTACCTCAGTGAGAAATTTCAGACACAGAGGAGTATAAATTTCAGAGATATCATAGAAACAGTAATAGGAATTTCTGCAAAAGAAATTGGAAATCTAGGGATTCCTGTTCCGGGAGCTTCCCTCCACTATTTTCAGAAAAGGAGTACATTGGACAGCTCCATTTGAAGAGATCTATCGGTTTATCCAATTATATCTGAAATATTCCAAGTTTTGGAAATTAGGGTTTCTGTGACAAACCCTAGATTAGCCAGCTCCGGAACCAAGATGGACACCTCAAATCGGTAAGATCTAATCCTTTGCTATTTTCATTTGAGGTTCTCATTTCAAAGTGATCTATCACATCATATTGATGATAATCTTGGTGAAGTTGAAAAACTTCCAAGCATGGAAGTATATGATCTCTTTGAAGAAAATGGATTAGACACCTACATGAGCATAGAGGTTCCAGTTCCAGAGGGAGATGAGGCTAGAAGCCTTACACAAGAATAACTTGGTCAAGGCCAAGAAGATCATGGTTGATTCAGTCATGGATCAACTTGTACCACAAGTGTCTCCCCAAAGACACCAAAGATGTTTGATTCCTTGACCAAGCTATTTGAAGGGAAGAACATACATCAGAAGATGACCTTAAGAAATAGTTGAAGAATGTGAAGATTCAGAATGCAAAGACCATGCCGTCATAAGAGTCTTTCAAATCAAAGAACAACTTGAAGCGGTAAAATAAGAAGTGAAGAATGTAGAAGTAGTGATGGCCACCTTGAATGGCCTCCCAGGATCGTAGGATTCATTCATTCGAGGAATGTGTGCCAGAAGAAAGTGATTGCTTTCAATAGAATCTGGGAAGAGAACTCACAAGAAGAAGAAGCTTGAGAAGAGAAGGTGGGAGCAACTGAAGATCAAGATCTTACCATCCAAAGAAGATCCCTCAAGCGATGAGGAATATGAAGAAGCTCGACTCATAATAAGAGAAGAGAAGATGGGAGCAACTGAAGATCAAGCTCTCACCATCCAAAGAAGATACCTCAAGCAATGAGGAATATGAAGATCTCAACTCTTGAAGAACTTCTTATCCACCTTAGCATTTGGATAAGAAATGATGCTATCATGAATGAAGAAGATGATGAAGCTGAAGGCTCAAGAAGGAGTATACCCATGAAACAAATAAAGATAAGTATTCAATTGTCATTTCATGATATTGTTTTGTTATGCATTTGTTTATATTCAGTTGATGTATTATGCATGATAGGATGTTTGCATTAATGACAATATACTACTAATATGCATGTGATGGGTAAGTAGCTCATGGTGCTATACAACTCTCCATTGCTACTTATCTAGAATGAAACCTCTTTGCTGACATATTGGATTAGTGCACAATCACAATGTTGTCTTGGTAGAGATGGAAGGCATCTAGAAAAGTTCTGTGAGATATGGATGGATGTTGTATTGGCTAAAATAGTTGCATGATCATATATTTATGCATAAGTATTTGCCAATATGAATATTCCTTATGAAATGTTTCTAACCATACAACTGCATTTGACTTGTAGGAAAGATCACATACATAATCGCCTACAAGCAAAGAAGAATGAAGACTTGTTCCGAAGAACAAGTGACAACATTTCAAGACAAAGAATAATACGATGAATGCAGTGACATCATTGATGTAGAACCTTCTAGCCATGAAGAAGTAACTAAGAAGAAATGGAAGACCAGTTCAAGAAGAATGATGTCAGGGCGTATTATCGAGACCTGAAGAGAAGTTCATAGTTCCATCATGCAGTAGATGGAAACATCGTGGGATACAAAGCAAGATTCGTAGCACGAGGCTTCTCATGAAAAGAAGGCCTAGACTACAAAGAGACATTTGCAGCCAGTAAGAGCTTAAACACATACATGATGAGCCTGATGAAGATCTAAACCTTTGCTACAAGGTTGAAGATGCAAGTCTATACACTAGATGGATACATAGAATACTAGTAGCACAGGAAGCTACTTTTCAGTCCGGTACAGAATGTTTTCAGTGCATAAAGTATAGAAGACAGAGGGAGTACGATGCTTCGCTTTAGAGGGAGTGACTACAAAATATCTTGAGGTTTGACATGGTACGACAGGATGGGCAGATTACTGATGACTCTAGGCTTTACTAAGAGTAAAGAGGATTCCAACCTTTGCTTCAAGGTTGAAGACAGAAGACCAGTGATACTCCTGTTATGTGTTGATGCACTATTGTTCTAGGTATGGAGGTGTGGCAGAGTGCAGATGGAATCTTCCTTGGACACGGGAAGTATGCAATAGAGATCCTGAAGAGGTTTAGGATGATGGACTGCATGACCACACCTATGGCATCGAACATGAAGCTATTAAGTGATTCTTCATCAGAGGCGGTTGATGCTACGATGTATCATCAGATGATTGGGTCCTTGATGTACCTGAGACTAGATACTTGCCTTGCTATGAACACATTGAGACATGTTCACCTGATGGTTGCAAAGCATGCAGGGGTACAATTGATTATGGACTCAAGTACGATGCGAATCAAAAGATTAACCTGGAGAGTTATGTTGATTCAGATTGGGCAAGCAGTGCCATCGATAGGAAGAGTACTTCAGGATGTTGCTTCAGTATGGGATCAGGTGTGATCTCTTGGTTTAGTAGGAAGCAATCCTGTGTGGCACTGAGTACAGCTAAAGCAGAGTATGTTGTAGCTTGTTCAACTAGTTTTGAAGTAGTATGGCTGTGAAAGCTACTGTTTGATATATTTGATCTCCAGTTGGATGCTACTTGTATACATTGTGACAACCAGAGTTGCGTGAAGTTGTCAAAGAATCTAGTGTTCCATGACAAGTCAAAGCATATCGAGATCAAGTATCACTATATCAAGGATATGGTGCAGAGAGGAGCAGTGAAGCTCCAGTATGTTGCGACGAAGGAACATATAGCTGATGTAATGACGAAGCCATTGGCTAGGCTAAAGTTCGAGTACTTCAGGGAGAGAATTGTTGTTCTCCAGATCGAGGTTTCCTCCAAGAGAAAGTGATAAGACCCATAGCTAGTCTGACATGGTGAGAGGATTGGTTCCTTCCATGGTCAGATGTAAGGGCTGAGCCATTCTATCATGGTGAGAGGATTGGTTCCTTCCATGGTCAGATGTAAGGGCTGAGCCATTCTATCATGGTGAGAGGATTGGTTCCTTCCATGTCAGATATGAGTGCTGAGATCCATAGCCATTCTGACGAGTAGGTCAGATATAAGGGCTGAACCATTATGTTCATGGATAAAGGATTTAGTTCCTTCCATGTCAGATGTGAGTGTTGGCCATTCCGATGAGCAGGTCAGATGTAAGGTCAACTGCCATTCTCTAGGAGAATGGCGGCGCCTGGTCAGTTACCAGGTAGCTCAGTCGAGGACTGGGGGCCATTCTGATATGAGTGCTGAGATGTGTTCTCATAGGATCAGATGTGAGTGCAATCCCTTCCATCACTGTGATAGGATGTGTTCTTGTCTGGATGGATGTAAGCGCAGAGCCTTTCTGGAGCGACTGAGGGATGTGTTCCCACGTGCTCAGATGTAAGTGCTGAAATATTCCATCACTGTGATAGGATGTGTTCTTGTCTGGATGGGAGTATTTCATCACTGTGATAGGATGTGTTCTTGTCTGGATGAAAGTGGGGAAATCTTCCATCACTGTGATAGGATGTGTTCTTGTCTGGATGGGAGTCTTTCATCACTGTGATAGGATGTGTTCTTTGTTTGGATGAAAGTGGGAAAATCTTCCATCACTGTGATAGGATGTGTTCTTGTATGGATGGGAGTCTTCCATCACTGTGATAGGATGTGTTCCTGTCTAGATGGATGTGCCTTTCTGACGAGTAGGTCAGATGTAAGTGCTGAGCCTTTTCACAGATGTTAGTGATGTGATGTCCTATCATGCTGGTGAATGTGAGTGTTGGGCCTTTCTGATGTGACTATAGGATTGGTTCCTATATGATCAGATATAAGTGCTGGGCGTGCCTTTCTGACGATTAGGTCAGATGTAAGTGCTGGGCGAAGACCTACATGATGGGTAGGCCTACAACCAGCATGAAAAAGGGCTAGCTCTATAGAACTTCCTGTGACGAGAAGAATCATGAGATAGCACCAGGGATGATCCAGATCGAGTGATGATTGAGATCCAGTGATGATAGCCAGTGATGATCCATATCCAGTGATGATGATCTAGCAGTGATGATCTAGATCGAGTGATGATCCAGATCCAGTCCAGTGATGTTGATCCAGATCGAGAGATGATCCAGATCCAGTGATGATGTTCCATGATGATTCAGATCCAGTGATGATCCAGATCCAGTGATGATGTTCCCTGATGATCCAGATCCAATGATGAGGATGACTTGAAGATGAAGATGACTTGAAGACGAAGATGACTTGAAGACAAGATGATCCAGCTGATACAGAGAAGAAGACCAGTGCTGATAAATTGTGTCGAGTGAATACCTTCCTAGTTAAGAGGGAGTGTTGATGTATTTTAACTTTGGAATGTATTCATCTATGTATCTTATGGATTGTAACCCGATGTTTATTCCGGGATGTTTCTATTATGTATTTGAGTCATGTGGTCATGCCCTGATGTTCCAATCGGGAGGATCAATAATGTAAACAAGTCATGTCAAGTCATTGTTAAAGTCCCCACAGTTTCGGGGCACTAGAGTTATTAGACACTCCTAGAGATGTCGGCTCTAGTAAGTAATTGTTAAGTGAGGCCAACATGTTGGAGTGCACTTCAAGTGAACGGAAGAATATAAATAGAGAGTGGGAGCCTCTCTATTTATCACTTGCAACACATCACTCACTCACATAAGTGTGGCGCATTAGTGAGGAAGGAAATACACTGGGACTAGACAAGAAGAAGACTACCGCTGTCGGGAGTGCATCTTACTGTTTTGGGGATTTTACTGTTTTGGTGTTGATTCTATATTTGAGGAAGATGCGGGGTTTCCTCCTTTATGGTTTCCCCAAGGAAAACTCTTTGTGTCTCTTGTCTCTTGTGATGTGTTTATGTTTTATTGCTGTGCTTGTTATTCTCTCAGTGAAAAGATCCTAATATCATAATGCTAGCTTATATGATGAAAAACTAACAAATATTTGTGTTCCTTTTCTATGGTTGTGCTTGTCTATCTTTCCGTGATCCTGTTTATATGCTCTTTTTATGAGATCGAAATGAAATACTAATGATCTAGGTTAGCATATGAAAATTTAACATGGTATCAGAGCCACTCTTAAAGAAGACATTGTGCAGCTAAAGAATCTATGGCTTCTTATTTTTTGGGTCTCTATCCATGATCGATCAACAAAACAAGGCTAGATTGACTCTCCATTGAAGGGTGCATCTTTCTGTCTAAGAGGAATTCGATTCCGAGCATTTTCAGTTTTGGTGCGGAAAATTAGGGCTTTCTACAGAAGAAGAATTTTTGAGTGAGCCTAGCATAGGATTTTTCTCCTCATCAAAATAAAAGTTTAGAGACCTGGATCAAGAAATTTGGTTGGGTGAAACTCTGGGAAAGTCAAACCCTAGTTTGACCGCGATCTCGAAAAACCCTAAATACTAAAAATGCTAAGTTTTGGTACATTCGCTATATCCTGTGATTGGAGACTGATCAGGAGTTTAAAATTGTAGAGGCGAAAGATAAAATCCTCATTTACACTGTGTCCAAAATTCAGCTTTAGATTCCCTGTATTCTGGGAGATATGACCCCTCCAAGTTAGGGTTCCAGCCTCTTCTAGAATTCATCCCTAAAAAGGACAGCTGGGGAGAATTGCTGTAGCGTGGGATATAGAGGTCCAAATGGAATTATTGAAGATGTTCCAGACATAGCATAGAATTTTATTTCTGTGGTCCAAATTTTAGAACCTGAAGATGAACCAATGACACGTGGCATTCCATACAACTTCACTGTTCTGAACAGTCCTGTAACAGGTCACCTTGGGAAAATGATCATAAATCCAAATTGGTGAAACAAATTCTGATTAAACATATTGTGTTGGATTAGGGACATGTGAGGTTACCTTAGTGAGAAATTCCAAACATAGAGGAGCAGTAATTTTGGATATATCACAGAAACAGTAACAGGCATTTCTGCAGAAGAAATTGGAAAACTAGGGCTTCCTGTTCCGGGAGCTTCCCTCCACTGTTTTCAGAAAAGGAGTACATTGGAAATCTCCATTTGAAGAGATATATATTTTTATCCAATCAGATCTGAAATATTGCAAGTTTTTAAAAATTAGGGTTTCTTTGACAAACCCTAGATCAGCCAGCTCCGGAAGCAGGATGGACACCTCAAATCGGTAAGATCTAATATTTTGCTATTTGCATTTGAGGTTCTCTTTTCAAAATGATCTATCACATCAGCTTGATGATAAGCTTGGTGAAGTTGAAAACTTCCAAGCATGGAAGTATTTGATCTCTCTAAAGAAAATGAATTGGACACCTACATGAGTAGAGAGGTTCTAGTTCTAGAGGGAGATGAGCCTCAAAGACTTACACAAGAAGAACTTGATCAAGGCCAAGAATATCATTGTTGATTCAATCACGGATCAACTTATACCACAAGCGTCTTCCCTAAATACACCGAAGCTGTTTGATTCCTTGATCAAGCTATTTGAAGATAAGAACTTAAATCAGAAGATGGCTTTGAGAAAACAGTTGAAGAATGTGAAGATCCAGAATGCAGAACAACTTGAAGTGGTAGAAGAAGAAGTATGCAGAAGTGGTGATAGCCACCTTGAATGGCCTCCCAGGATCATGGGATTCATTCATGTGAAGAATGTATGCCAGAAGTAAGTGATTACTTTCAGCTCGACTAATAAGAAGATGGGAGCAATTGAAGATCAAGCTCTTACCATTCAAAGAAGATCCCTCCAGCGATGAGGAATATGAAAAACTCAATTCTTGAAGAACCTCTTATTCATCTTATCATTTGGATAAGAAATGATGATTTCATGAATGAAGAAGATGATAAAGAAGAATGATCAAGATGGAGTCTACACACGAAACAAATAAAAGATAAGTATTCAATTGCCATTTCATGATATTGTTTTGTTATGCATTTGATTGTATTCGGTTGATGTGTTATGCATGATAGATTGTTTACATTAATAATACTAATATGCATGTGATGGGTAAGTAGCTCATGGCGCTATACAACTCTCTAGTGCTACTTATCAAACCTCTTTGCTGACATATTGGATTAGTGCACAATCTCAATGATGTCATGGTAGAGATAGAAGGCATCTAGAAAGTTTCTGTGAAATAAGGATGAATGTTGTATTGGCTAAATAGTTGCATGATGCATAAGAATTTGTCATTATGCATATGTTTTATATAGTTCTAACCATGCAACTGGTGCATTTGAATTGTAGGAAAGGTCCTATACAACCTCCTACAAGAAAATAAGGATGAGACTTGTTCCAAAGAACAAGTGATGACAATTCAATAAACATGAATCTGAAGCTCCCAGGGTCGGAGACACCATGACGGAAGAAAGAGCTTCAGAAGAAAGAGCTTCAGAGAGAGGTAGATCCACCTCAAAGGATGAAGACCACCATGGGTATGAGAGATAACTCAAGATGAAGAAAAGAATGCTATGAAAGAAACTATGATCAAAGAATAACAGTTGATCATGGGGAATGATGTATACGATATGATTTCAAGACATAAAGGGAAGTACATAGTATCCTCCATATGGATCTACAAGAACAAGTGTACAAAGAAAGGTTCATGATTTGCCTCAGAAAGAATAGACTATGACATGAGATACTCTTTTGACCAGTATATATCCACCTGTATAGAATGAAGAAGGAAGATAATACTTCACTTCAGGGGGAGTGACTACAAAAGATATCTGAGTTCGACACGGTACGACATGATGGAAAGCTTCTTGATGGATCGAGACTTTACCGTAGAGTAAAGTGGGTTCCAACCTTCAAAGTTGAATGCAGAAGACTAGGGTATGTTGATGATATGACAAGATGAACTCATGAAAGACGTTATGATGAAAGAATACGAGAATGATGTATGGGATATAGTTCCCAAACCAGAAGGAAAGGGTATTGTATCTTCCAAATGGATATATAGCTAACGGAAGTATCAAGAAGTATAAAGCAAGATTTGTGGCTAGAAGTTTCTTTCAGAAAGAGGGAATTAATCTTGAAGAGACACTTACTCCAGGAAGCAAGGTACACTTCCTTCAGAACTATCCTGGTAGTTTCTTCCATGGTGAAGTAAAGACAAGCCTTCCTTAATGGTATGATTGAGAAAGAGTTTTACATCGAATAGTCATGAGTATTTGAAGTTGAAGCCAAATGTAATCATGTATGCAAGTTGAAGAAGGCCCTCTATGGCCTGAAGCAAGCTCCCAGAGCTTGGTATGGAAGAATAGATAGTTTCTTGTCGAGCATGGGATTTACCAAGGGTAAAGTTGATCCTAACCTTTATATCAAGGTTGTAGAAGATGAACTTGTCATCCTGTTATTATATGTGGATGACTTATCCTTGACAGGAAATGAGAAATAGGTCATGGAAAGCAAGAAGAAACTAGCAGAAGAATTTGAGATGAAAAACCTTGGGTTAATGCATTATTTCCTAGGTCTGGAAGTATGGCAAAGTTCAGAATAAATCTTTCTCAACCAAGGAAAGTATGCGGTAGAGGTATTGAAGAGATTCAATATGTTGGAATGTAAAGTCATAGCCACGCCCATGGACTCCAACCTGAAGCTGTTAGCTGATGACTCATCAGAGTTAGTGGATATGACTCATTACAGACAGATCATTGGGTCATTGATGTACTTAACAAATACTAGACCAGACATTTTTTTTGCTGTGAACACCTTAAGTCAATATCTTGTTCAACCAAGATGGGTTCACCTAGTAACTGCAAAACATGTGATGAGATATTTTAAAGGGACTATAGACTTTGGTTTATATTATGATGGTAGCCATGAGTATAGATTGTATGGCTACACAGGTGCAGATTGGGCTGGAAGTATCTCAGACAGGAAAAGAACATTAGGTAGATGATTTTATTTGGGGTATGCTATGAGTTCATGGTTTAGCAAGAAACAATCCAGTGTTTCTCGTAGCATATGGCTTCGGAAGCTGATACCAGGTCTCTTTGAACTGAAGATGGATACGACATTGATTCTATGTGATAACGAGAGTTGTGATAATAGAGAACCCTGTGTTCTGTCGTAACACATAGAAATCCGGTATTCAAGATAAAGATGCAGATGATGATGTTTCAGTATTCCCATACTGAAGATATAGATGATGATGATTTCAGTATTCCCATACTGAAGATATAGATGATGATGATTTCAGTATTCCCATACTGAAGATATAGATGATGTTTCAGTATTTACATACTGTAGATGCAGATGATGGTGACCTGATGATAGTTCAATATTCACATATTGAAGATGTAGATGAATATGGTTTAGATGATGATGCACTGACAAAGCCTCTATCTCGGGTAAAGTTCGAACACTTTTGAGACAAGCTTGGTGTGGTTCAGAAAGACCCTCCTCGAAAGGGGGAGTAGTGATGTTGCAGTGGGATTGTATCATCCCGGGACATATGTCCAGAAGTGATCCAGTAACTTCGGTCATTGAGAATGTGGTGGGATTGTATCATCCCTGGGAACTTTCCCAAAAGTGACCAGGAGACCTCGGTCTTCGAGAATGAAGAGGGATTGTATCATCCCGAGACATCTATCCAAAAGTGATCCGGTGACCTCGGTCCCCGTGAATGTGGTGGGATTGCATCATCCTTGAACTTCAATTCAAAATGTATCAGGAGGTCTCGGCCCCCGTGAATGTGGTAGGATTGCATCACCCCTGAACTTCGGTTCAAAATGTATCCAGAGGTCTCGGCCCCCGTGAAAGTGGTGGATTGCATTATCCCTAAACCTCAGTTCAAAATGTATCCGGAGGTCTTGGCCCCCGTGAAAGTGGTGGATTGCATCATCCCTGAACCTCGGTTCAAAATGTATCCGAAGGTCTCAGCCCCCGTGAAAGTGGTGGATTGCATCATCCCTGAACCTCGGTTCAAAATGTATCCGAAGGTCTCAGCCCCCGTGAAAGTGGTGGATTGCATCATCCCTGAACCTCGGTTCAAAATGTATCCGGAGATCTCGGTCCCCGTGAATGTGGTAGGATTGTATCATCCTTGAAGTTCGGTTCAGAATGAATCCGGTGACTTCGGTACTGGAGAACATGTGTTGATCCCATAATTCCAATAGGAAGGATTGTCTGAGTTCCACATCTGTGTTGATCCCATAATTCCGAAAGGAAGAATCGTTAGTAACTCTGTAAAGACCTAAATCCTGTAATTCCGAAAGGAAGGATCATTGAATTGATCCCGTAATTCCAATAGGAAGGATTGTCTGAGTTCCACAGATGCGTTGATCCCGTAATTCCAATAAGAAGGATTGTCTGAGTTCCACATCTATGTTGATCCCGTAATTCCGAAAGGAAGGATCGTTAGTAACTACGTAAAGACCTAAATCCCGTAATTATGAAAGGAAGGATCATTGAATTGATCTCGTAATTCCAATAGGAAGGATTGTCTGAGTTCCACAGATGCGTGGATCCCATAATTCCAATAGGAAGGATTGTCTGAGTTCCACAAATGTGTTGATCCTGTAATTCCGAAAGGAAGGATTGTTAGTAACTTCGTAAAGACCTAAATACCGTAATTCCGAAAGGAAGGATCGTTAGTAACTCCGTAAAGACCTAAATCCCGTAATTCTGAAAGGAAGGATCATTGGTAACTCCATAAAGACCTAAATCCCGTAATTCCGAAAGGAAGGATCATGTTGATGTTTTTATGATGATGATGACATGCTGATTGAAAGATCAGAATATGATGATGATGCTATTGCTGCTGATGATGATGTTCTCTGATCGAAAGATCAGAATATGATGATGATGATGTTTCTCTGATCGAAAGATCAGAAGTTACTGATGATGATGATGTTCTCTGATTGAAATATTAGAATATGATGATGATGCTGTTGCTGACGATGATGATGTTCTCTGATCGAAAGATCATAATATGATGATGATGATGTTTTTTGATTGGAAGATCAGAAGTTGCTTATGATTATGATGTTGCTGCTGATGATGATGTTTTTTGATTGAAAGATCAGAATGCGATGATGATGATGATGTTTTTGATCGAAAGATCAGAATGTGATGATGATGAGATCCCGATGATGATGATGATGTACTGATCGAAAGATCAGAATATGATGATGAGTTGATGTTAGATTATGATGATGTTTGGTTGATGATGTTTCTGATCGAAAGATCAGAGGCTGATGATAATGATGATTCTGATTGAAAGATCAGAGTGTGATGATGATGATGATGTTGATGTTTTGATGATGTTTTGATGATGTTTTGATGATGATGTTTCTGATCGAAAGGTCAGAGTATGATGATGATGTTGTTGCTGATCGAAAGGCCAAAGTGCTGAAGATGTTGCTGTTGATTGAAGAGTCAAGATGCTGAAGATGTCGCTGATCGAAGTGGTCAAAGTACTGATGATGCTGAAGACTAAATATTCAAAGATGAAGACTACATGATGTTGAAAAGCTTCCAATTATTTATAGATGTATCACCCTGATGATGTTGATGATGCCCTCTATCTCTCTCCTATTATTGTTGTTGTTGATGTTGTTATAGAATACCCTTCTCGTTAAGGGGGAGTGTTGAAATATTGTAACTTCGAAGAATATTCTATATGTATTTCTTTGTGGTCCCCAATGGTCCTACTGGCAGAACCACTTGTATTACTCTGTACCCCGATGCTCCTAATCGGAAGAACTAATAAGAGTCTGTTGAGGCTTGGAAATTCGCAGGCAACAACAGTAAGGGATTCTCCCCAATCAACGTTCCCAACTAGCCTGTTGACTGTTTGGTATAGGGAATCCATCCGGTTTATGGTCTGGCTACTGTAGGTCAAGTACAAAACAAAGGCTTTACCGGTTACGGCCCGGTCCACCGAGTTTTTGTATTTTGACTTAAATTATGGAATGCAAGTGCTTAATTAACAATGCAGGGTGATAAAGATACAAGGAGTAGTCACAATGTGATGCGCAGGTTCTTACCTCTTGTCTTAAGGCTCACAAACATCCAAATCACATTCAATAAGAAAATAAACTAACTACCTAAATTATCCCTAGGGAGCAGACTTATCATTCATTGGTGAGTAATACATTTTGTACATGCATTATGAAGAATTATAGATAGCTGATACTTCTTTCAAGACACATGCACAAGTACAGATATTTAAACAACCAGATAGCCAATTGTTTTATGAACAACATTCATTACTCACAGTGGAAAACATCACAAAATATACTGAAGAACATCTCAACAAGAACATAGGTTCAAGAAGTTAAAACACTCTCATAGTTAATGAAACACAGTTGAAAACGAAATAGTTCCCCTTCAACATTGCTCATTTAATCGCATTGATACATTCCACATTTCGCTTTCTCCAATAGGAAAAAGTTGCAGTTTCTGATTGTAAAACGAAATAGTTCCTCTTACAAGCAAATGGGTTACAAGTTTTTCCAGGGAAAAAGTCCCTCTTTCAGTTCTACTTTTCAATATTTAAACTACAACAGCCCACCGTTTGGGTTTCCCCTCAAACGAATGACCTTTCAGTCTCCCCACGCTTCATATTCCTCTGTCTTTCCTGCGCATGCCCATGATTGGCTACGTAACTGCCGGACCTTTTAGAGCTGCCCCTTTATCACCATTCATTTTGTCTATTCTTTGGTTTGTCCATCTTACACTCCTACTGGTTTCGGCTCTACCTTCACCAAACGGTCCACCTCCATTGACCAATCTCTGGAAACTACCTGCAATCAAACGACGAGCATCATTTGTTGGAAACGCATTTAAACCATAGCAACAAATTAAACTGACTGAACGGCTAATCCACAGGGAATGATCAGGTGCACCATCGTCATTCTACAAGTGCTGACCATACTACCTTGTCCTCCTACAGGCTTGTGATAGAAATACCAACGGTGGAAATCGGGAGGAAACCAACATCGGAAGCCAAATGGCTTTCCCGGTTGCAACGGCAGAAAAGTAAAGGATACAGGCATGCGATGGGAGGGCAGGAAAACTTTAAAATCGGAATTCGGATGGTTTAGACATCGGAAGCGAAATGACTTTCCTAGCTGCAACGGCGGAAGAGAAAAGACTACGAGCAAGCGACGGTGGGAGGAAACTCAATCGGAAGTCGGATGGCTTCACACTTTGGAAGCTAAAGGACTTTGAGAGCTGCAACAGCGGGAAAAGAGAAGGCTAAAGCCATGCGATGCCCAGTCGGACGTCGGACGGATTTCTACTTCGGGAGATAAATGACTTCCCCAGCTGCAACGGCGGAAGAGAAATGGTCTCGGATCAAACAAAAGATGCCCGATCAATACAAAAACTAAGTGGTTAGACAGCTTTAAAACTCAACAATGGACAGAAACCCGTTTTGCTTCCACGAGTTCAATTCATCCTCAGCTAGCAAACCGAATCACCTCCGTGACTTATTACGGGATTCAAACGCATGCACTTTGAACAAGCTGGAAAATGATCTTTGAAAATATTCAAAACAAAGCACGCCCAAAAGGTCAAGGATTCGGTTGATTAAAAAAACTCGAAATTATGAGGAGGGGCCCAAAAATTAAGAAATTTGGGGGAGAACAGTTGCAACTGCAACAATTGGCGATTACCTGGTGAGCCTAGATCTCTAGGCGATTATTCTTTGAGTGACAGACTGTGTAATAATGAACGCATCTATCGAATTCTTCCAGCTATCTGGATTTCTCAAATGACAGAAGTGTGTACCTTTAATCATTGATGATAGTCCCATTTGGGAGAGTGGAAACCAATATTTTCAAGTCCAGATAACTCTGTTGAGGCCAGAGGATGAGTTTCATTATTCCTTTTGTTTTCAGGTAGTTGATAGCTTGGACACCACGGGATTATAGCATATGGTAAACAGAAATATTCATTTGTTCCTCATTCCCATGCCATTTTAGCACTTTTTTGTGCTTTTGGACTTTTGTCCCCTGTCATATGAGTCCCCCTGCATGCCTTTCTTACTGAATTTTAATTCAGGATCCTCTATCCCATAGTGTCTTTTTGTGTGAGCAGCATACTTTATGTTTCATCTCACGGACGGAGAGGATATTTCGGCAATTTAGTACTTATGATTCAGCATTTGCTTTAATGTATGATGCTTTCAAAGGAGTTTTTTGACTCTTATTTGCCTTCTAACATTTATTTCTTGGCATGGGATCATTTATATTTAACATACTGTTCACCTTGCTCCTTTCCATGGGTCCTCTGCTATCGCCCCTTAGAACATTTTAAGTGTGACGTGGATGGAGCCTCAACATAATATTCTGGACTCCTTGAATCTGGTTTATTTCACAGGGGTTAAGCAGGACTTCAATGCACACAAAGCTATTCGAGAAAACTGCTAAACTAGAAGAAGTTCTTTTAGATAAACAACAACACACAGTCTGATACCCAAAAACGTTAATCAATCCCAAAGTTTTTTGGATGTTCCCCATGTAACTGGAGGTTCGTCCCCCTTATTGAAATCAATAAAACTTAAACTAAAACAAACTGAAAATCACGACTCAAAGACAGCCGAACAACTTATTTATATACAAGACAGAAGAACTCAAAGAAAATCAGGAAAAATAAGGCTTGAGAACCAAACCATTTACTGGTAAGTTCTCTTCCCACCCCTGTAGATTCTGTAACTTATAAGTAGAAGGGCCAAGTTTTGCTGCAACCTGAAAAGGGCCTACCCACAACTGTTGGAATTTAGTATGCTTTCCCTTCTCATCATGGGGATGATCCCATTTGAGAAATAAGTCTCCCACTTCAAAGTCTTTTGTTCCAGCTTTATGTTTGTTGAACCATCTTTTTACTACCTCCTGCTGTTGCTTAAAACATTCTGTAGCTTTAGACCTAGCCTCTTCTGCTTTCAGCAGATTGCATATCCTCATCTGTAAAACTTCATTCTCCGACCCACTAGACTCTTGGGCTAAAATAGAAGACGGCAGCATGATGTTGGGTGGAAGAATGGCTTCTTTACCATACACAAGGGTATAAGGTGACACTCCTATCGTAGACTTGGGGGTGACTCTATCAGCCCAAAGGGCGTTTGGTAGTGCTGAGTGCCAACTCCTCTGGTTTTCTATTACAGTCTTCTTTAGGATTCTAATCAGATTTTTATTAGAGGATTCAGCCAGGCCATTTCCTTGTGGATAGTAGTTAACAGAATAATGCAATTTTATCCCTTTATCATGAGCAAAAGCAATTAATTTAATTGATGAAAAGTATTTAGCATTATCAAAAACTAACGAAATTGGAACTCCAAACCTGGTCATGATATGATCTTGCAGGAAGCTGATGACTTCGTCTTCATTTATCTTGCGCAGCGGGATAGCTTCGACCCAGCGATTGAAATAATCAGTCGCTGTCAGAATTTATTTGTGTTGGAGAGAAGAATTAGGTTTTATTTCTCCAATAATATCCAGCCCCCATTGCTCGAATGGCTCTGTGATCATCACAGGCTTTAGGGGTGCTGCTGCTTTAGGTTGTCTCCCACCACACCTTTGGAAAATATCACATCTCCTGACATGTGCGTGTGCATCTTTGAAGAGTGTAGGCCAATAATAACCTGCCCTGAGGATTTTGTGGGCTGTAGTGTCTCCTGAATAATGGTCCCCAGCAGGACCGTCATGTAATTCTGACATTACTTTCTTCGCATCTTCTTTTTCTAAGCATCTGAGGAGAACCCCGTCATAATTCTTTCTGAATAATACTCTTTCCAAAAGTTGATAGGAGGCCGATTTAAGATGCATCGCGCTTCTTTGCTTGGAATTCCAATGTTCTGGCAACAGCCCTGACTGCAGGTAATGCACAAGGTCTCTATACCAAGACTTAGGAGCTGTAAACAAAGGACATACATCCATTAAATGTAATTCGGCCTCATCCTCCCAGGCGTGCTCTTCATTGTTCCCACTTTCAGTCATCAATTTGCACAACCCTTGACCTTTAACTATAGAGGCTGGCTTGAATTCAAGGTCGTACTCTTGAAGAGCTGTTACCTAGTTGCCCCTTCTTTCTCCTAACTCTTTCTGTATGAGAAGGGACCTTACAGCTGGGTAGGGGACTATTACCTTGGTTCGATTTTTTAAAATATAAGGCCTGAATTGCTTCACTGCTTTGAATACTGCGTAAGCTTATTTATCAACAGATAGGTAGTTCAATTCAGCCCCCTGTAGACCAGTACTCATAAAGGAGATTGGGAATTCATCCCCCCCTTCTTCCTTTTGGGTGAGCACAGCTGCCAGTGAATCATTGGATGCAAATGTATACAGAATAAAGTCTTTATCAAAGTCTGGGATTTTCAGGGAGGGTGCATGTGCAACAACAGTTTTAATTTTGCTGAAAGCATCCTTCTCAATCTCAATTCACTTGAACTGTACATTTTGTTTCACCATCTGCTGAAGCGGCTTAACAATCTGAGCGAAATCGGGGACAAATCTTCGCACGAAGTTTATAGTCCCCATGAATGATTGCATCCCCTTCTTATTATGGGGCAAGGGGATTTGTTCAATAGCTTTAATTCTTTCTGGATAAATGGAGATTCCTTGCTTTGAAACTATGTGACCCAGCAACTTTCCCTCTGTGACGGTAAACACACACTTCTTAGGATTGAGTGAGATGCTGTACTTTCGACAGCGTTCAAAAATCTGATTTAAGTGAAATGCGTGCTCTCCTCTTTTCTTGGAGAATATTGTAATGTTGTCAAGGTACACTACAACACTTCGGCCAATCAATCCGCGGAAGGCTATGTCCATAGCCCTCTGAAACGTCGCTCCAACGTTTATAAGCCCAAAAGGCATCCTTCTGTAGGCAAAGGTTCCCCATTTGGTCCTAAACGTTGTCTTCAATCTGTCTTCTTTGGCTACTAGTACTTGATTGTAGCCAGAGAAACCATCTAATAACGAAAACAATTCAGAACCAGAGACCATTTGCAGCAATTGCTCCATGGGTGGCACAGGGTAGTTATCTTTATTGGAAGCACGGTTTAGATTTCTGAAATCCCTGCATAATCTGATTTCTCCTGATTTTTTCCTCACTGGTACCAGATTTGATACCCACTCAGAGTGTCTGACTTTAAAAATGATTCTAGCATCTAGTAATTTCTTCGCTTCACTCTGAATCAGTGGTTCCAGCTTTGGATGCATTTTTCTTAACGGTTGCTGATATGGATTGACGCCGGCTTTGATGGGGACAACATGCTTGATGATGCTGGTGTCGTATGTTTTTAAATCTTCGTATGTCCAAGCAAAGACATCTTTATATTGCTTAAAAATACTGACGAATTTATCCCTTTCTGCCGGTGAACAACATTTGCCAAGATTTACAAATTTAGGATTCGCCTCAGTCCCCAAATTAATCAGCACAAACTATAGAGATGAGCTGTGAGTCTTTACATTGGCTGGTCTTCTGAACTTTTCATTTAAATCGAACATTTTTTCTAACATTTTGACACCTTTAGGAATGAAATTGTCATATTTCATCTCGGCTTGATGTTCCTCATCATCTATAATGGCTCCTTTAAAGACCTCGTCATTTGTCAAGCATTCGATTATTTGCTGATCATCGTCGAACACTCACAAGTTGGTGATCATATCAGGTACTGAGGGCCTGAAAAGCAATTCAACAGAACATCGATTATTAGTGGGTACGAGCCTAGCGACTGATGTGGCCAACAGGTCAGCTGCTGCGTTTTTCATTCTGGGAATTGAAATAATATTAAATTCATTAAAACATTTAAGCAGGTCCCATACCTCATTTTGGTAGGCTTTCAAGTGAGGAGAAACACAGTGTATTTGATTTCTGATTTGCTTTACAATTATTTCTGAATCTCCAAAAAATTTTAAATTACTTACCTTTAATTCAATCGCTTTCCTTAAGCCCTGCACCAGCGCTTCATACTTTGCTGTATTATTCGTACATTCAAACTCTAATCTACAGGAAAGAAAATGTTTATTCTTCTGGGGGTCAATCAGGACACAGCCGGTCCCTGACCCTTCTAATGTCTTAGAGCCATCAAAAAACAATGTCCAAAAATCACTAAATATTGAATGCGAATCTATTCCTACCGCTAAATCTACTATTTTACAATCAATTTCATCAGCCTGTGAAAATCGAAGGAGCTCAGGTTGAGTGTCAGATGTGTTGCTGGCTTCTTCTGCTTGGTAATTTCCAGGTTCCAACTCAATAAAATAGTTTCCCAAGACAGAATCCACTGGTTCATTCTTCTTCTCCAGTTGAGTAACATTGTACTTCATGTGAGGCTCTCTTAAGATCTTAATCTGGTTCGGACTTCCTTTGTATGGCAACCACAGATGTGACCAATCAGAGGCGAAATATCCATTAAGTTTGGCTGACCAATCTCTGCTCAGGACAAGACCGTACGTGTCTAGTATATCAGCCACTACGATATTGATAACCTGGCATACTTTATCATTTGATGCCAGACGGACTAGGACATCTTTCATTTCACCAATTACCTTTACGTCAGTCCTATACAACTGAACAACTCTCCACGAGGATGGCTTAGGATGCCCATTAATCTTTTTACAGACTGATATCGGCATGACATTAACAGTTTCCCCTGAGTCTACCAAACAATTATGTACATTGTAGTTAAAGAATTCAAAAGTAAAGAGGAAAGGTGGATGCTTGTTTTTGGACTTACCTCCACTGCTGGTTTCTCCAATTTCTTCTTCTTCTTCTGGTTGATTGTCAGCGGGAATCCTCTCATCTGATACTTCAAGGGCTCTCAATAGTCTTTCTTTTTGCTGCGGTACTTTACACATCTCAAATAGTGGAACATTCGCTTTTATCTTCTTTAAATCCTCCACGATGTCATAATCCATCTGCTGTTCAGTGGGGTGAGGTCTATCAGCATTCTCCTTATCTTCACTTGGCTTTGCCGTTGTATCATTCTGTCTAGGATTTTGGCTGGTAATAGTGAATTTTGGAATTTTATTAGCTAAGGATTTATTTTGAAATTTCTTCTTAACATTTCTCTGCAGCCTCTTAATCTTTGGGAGTATAAGACTGTCTTCTCTAACTGTCCCTTGGCTCCTTGTTGTTACATTGGCTTCCATGACGTCCTTGTACCCCTGAGTCTTTTCGTCTTCAGCATAAAATAACGAGACAACATTCCACAAAGCCATGGTTTCCTCTTCCTATTCTTTAGTATAAGTAGAAACAAAATTCTCTTTTCTTTCTTCATCTCCCTCTTCTGTTAATCTAGAATATAGCAGTTGATTCATGACCAACGTCATAGAGTTTATCCATTGAGGACAATTCTTTTCAGAATGTGGCTGTTGGTGGAAAGTGCAGAAATTGTCCATTCCTACCTCTGTTAGATTCATAGATGTTGTATTGTGCGGAGGAGGTTGAGAATGATCCTTATCTTCTGTTTTCTTATAATATGGCTTATAAAACTTTTGTGTTTCCTTCTCTTTCTCGAAGTCTATGATTTTGTTGGAAAGTTTCTGCATCATTTTCGCCATATTTTCAAGATCTGGTGATTTCTCTTCTTTAGGCTTAGTGAACAATAAGGCTTTCATTCCCCCACCTTTCTCCCCTGACTGTTCGGGATAATCTTCAATACTTTCTCTTTTAGCCTCCACTACTTCTGCCTCTTCGTAGGTTTCTGCCAAAGTAGCCTTGGCCCTACCTTTGGAAAACATGGCCAAATCAGGGCCTAATGCTAAGGTATAATATTCAATCAGGACCTTGCCTGAAGGTTTGTCAGCGTCAGAAAAATTCTTGATGTATGCTGCAAATCTTTGAGTAAAACTGTGCACTTTCTCCTTCCTCTCTTTCTTTAAGGCGCATAATCCTTTCATGAGAGCTGCATGAGTCTTTTGGACCGTATACTTACTCCTGAAAATTCTCTCAAAGGTGTCCCAATCAGGAATAGAGTTAGCAGGCAACCCAAAATACCATGAAGCTGCAGCTCCTTTAAGGGTATGCGGGAATAGTCGGCACACTACATCTTCATGCTCCCCAGCCCTCAATCCTTCTATCGCCAAGTAAAAACTCTGCAGATGATCATCTACTAGTATCTTCTCATTGGGGTCGAATTTAGGCAGCAACTTTTCAAAGGATTGAGGTAAATCATGTAATGGAGGGGTTAGGTTTAAAGGCGATCTGGCTCTCCATGCAGGTGGTGGATTCGGTGGGTTGGGTGGTTGATTGGTGTTTACGCCGGCCATGAGTTGGGGTGGAGAGTGAGGGGGTGAACCAACATGAGTGTGAGCAGGGGAACTGTAAGGGGTACCTGGGCATTCTTGGTTCAAGGGTAATACAACTTCCTGTAAAGTTGTCTCTACAAGTTCTTCCCAGTCTCCAACCAACACTGAATCTTCTGCTCTAGGACAATCTTTCTTTTTATATTCTCTTCTAGGCAATTCAGGGATAATTGGCAATCCTCCAATCTTCTTCACATATGCCCTGGTGTGTCTTCTTAGGTCGTTAACAACTTCGTTGCCAACAGAATATAGATGTTCTCTATTCCTTTCTTCCGGATTTGGATTAGGAAGTCTACTGCTTTCAGAACTGTTACCGGTGGAATAATCTTGGGAAAATGGGTTTCCTCGGCTAGCCATGCACTGACGGCCCTCCTTCTAGCACCAAAACTGTTGAGGCCTGGAAATTTGTAGGCAACAACAGTAAGGGATTCTTCCCAATCAACGTTCCCAACTAGCCTGTTGACTGTTTGGTATAGGGAATTCGTCCGGTTTACGGTCCGACTACCATAGGTCAAGTACAAAACAAAGGCTTTACCGGTTACGGCCTGGTCCACCGAGTTTTGGTATTTTGACTTAAATTATGGAATGCAAGTGCCTAATTAACAATGCAGGGTGATAAAGATACAAGGAGCAGTCACAATGTGATGTGCAGGTTCTTACCTCTCGTCTTAAGGCTCACAAACATCCAAATCACATTCAACAAGAAAATAAACTAACTACCTAAATTATCCCTAGGGAGCAGACTTATCGTTCATTGGTGAGTAATACATTTCGTACATGCATTATGAAGAGTTACAGATAGCTGATAATTCTTTCAAGACACATGCACAAGTACAGATATTTAAACAACCAGATAGCCAATTGTTTTATGAACAACATTCATTACTCACAGTGGAAAACATCACAAAATATACTGAAGAACATCTCAACAAGAACATAGGTTCAAGAAGTTAAAACACTCTCATAGTTAATGAAACACAGCTAAAAACGAAATAGCTCCCCTTCAACATTGCTCATTTAATCGCATTGATACATTCCACATTTCACTTTCTCCAACAGGAAAAAGTTGCAGTTTCTGATTGTAAAACGAAATAGTTCCTCTTACAAGCAAATGGGTTACAAGTTTTTCCAGGGAAAAAGTCCCTCTTTCAGTTCTACTTTTCAATATTTAAACTACAACAGCCCACCGTTTGGGTTGCCCCTCAAACGAATGACCTTTCAGTTTCCCCATGCTGCATATTCCTCTGTCTTTCCTGTGCATGCCCATGATTGGCTACGTAACTGCCGGACCTTTCAGAGCTGCCCCTTTATCACCATTCATTTTGTCTTTTCTTTGGTTTGTCCATCTTACACTCCTGCTGGTTTCGGCTCTACCTTCGCCAAACGGCCCGCCTCCGTTGACCAATCTACGGAAACTACCTGCAATCAAACGACGAGCATCATTTATTGGAAACGAATTTAAACCACAGCAGCAAATTAAACTGACTGAATGGCTAATCCATAGGGAATGATCAGGTGCACCACCGTCATTCTACAAGTGTCGACCATACTACCTTGTCCTCCTACAGGCTTGTGATAGCTATACCAACGACGGAAATCGGGAGGAAACCAACATCGGAATCCAAACGGCTTTCCTGGACGCAACGGTGGAAAAGTAAAGGCTACAGGCATGCAACGGGAGGGCGGGAAAACTTTAAAATCGGAAGTCGGATGGTTTAGACATCGGAAGCGGAATGACTTTCCCAGCCGCAACGACGGAAGAGAAAAGACTACGGCCAAGCGGTGGTGGGAGGAAACTCAATCGGAAGTTGGATGGCTTCACACTTCGGCAGCTAAAGGACTTTGAGAGCCGCAATGGCGAGAAAAGAGAAGGCTAAAGCCATGCGATGCCCAGTCGGACGTTGGATGGATTTCTAGTTCGGGAGATAAATGACTTCCCCAGCCGCAACGACGGAAGAGAAACGACCTCAGATCAAACAAAAGACGCTCGATCAATACAAAAACTAAGTGGTTAGACAACTTTAAAACTCAACAACGGACAGAAACCCTTTTTGCTTCCGGGAGTTCGGTTCATCCTCAGCTAGCAAACCGAATCACCTCCGTGACTTATTACGGGATTCAAACGCATGCACTTTGAATAGGCTGGAAAACGATCTTCGAAAATCTTCAAAACAAAGCACGCCCAAAAGGTCAAGGATTCAGTCGATTAAAACAACTCGAAATTATGAGGAGGGGCCCAAAAATTAAGAAATTTGGGGGAGAACAGTTGCAGCTGCAACAGAGTCATGAGGCAATCCCCTCTAATTGTAAAGGTGGGTCATTAGCACCCTAGTGTGGTTACTTGAGCCTACATGTGTAACTCGAGCCTACATGATTAACTCGAGCCTACATGACAGATGAGTTAACTTAAGTGAACAGATGAATATAAATAGAGGTGTAGTGCTCCTCATTTGTGACACACACACTCACTTGTGTAGCACACTTGTGGAGGAGAGAAGTAGCTAGAGAAGGAGGAGGATCAGCTTTTGATCTCCTTGTTGGTTTTACCTTTTTACCTTTTTGGGGCATCTATATTGAGGAAGCTTTTGCTGGGTTTTTCCCTTTAGGGTTTTCCCAGGATAAATCTTTGTGTTCCTTTTCTATGGTTGTGCTTGTCTATCTTTCAGTGATCCTATTTATATGCTTTTTTTATGAAATCGAAATGAAATACTAATGATCTATCTTAGCATATGAAAATTTAACACTAGTGACTAAAAATAGACTAGATGGACTCCCGATTTAGACATGACTCCTGATTTAGACAAATGACCAAATTGGACAAGGGAGGATTAATAATCCTAACACCCCCCCTGAATGCTAAATTGGACAATCTTTGGGCCCTGGTAAATAAGACCATAGGTCACCCATTACATCAAGTAAAGTAAAGTAACTGCTCAATACAAGGAGCTAGGGAAAAACGACATGGGAAAAAGGCCCCCCTCTAACTAAGCAGATAGAATCAGGATTCAAGTTTGAAAAACTTGAAAATGTGTTGCTACAATCTCTGTGATGTAGCATAGAAGCATGCATGATGTTCTATGCATAGGTATCCTAGGTACTGGCATGTAGACTTCTCCATTTTTTCCCAAAATGATGATGGAAGGAAGGAGGAATGTAACCTTTGTCTCTTGCTGGATGAAGGGGTGTATGATCAGCTCTATTATTCTGAATGTAGTGAGACTGAACCCTTGCAATGTATCATCTTACAGGGACTCTATTGCATCTCTCTGAAGGAGGTAAGATTGCATGACATAGTGCAAGGGTCTTTCCCTTCTGAGTGTCAGATGGGTTTCTAGTCATCTTCCTAGCTTCCAATTTGGAAGTAGGGACTGGATCTGGATCTGAATCACCCTAAATCTCAATCTCATAAACTGATAAAACTAGATTTGTAATACTAGTGGAAGCAACAAAAGAAGCAGATGAAATGATTTTACCTTCCCTTACAAGTGGCTACTAAGAGTGCACTGATTCTGAAAATGGCATGAAGTGTGAGAAATCACATGCCTTGGAGGCATGATTTGAAACACCCTTCGCTATGATGTTTCCAGTAGAGATATCTATGATCTCCATTGAGTCAGGACCGAATATCACTCGCTTTGGAGAGCCAGTATGAGTCATCTGTTATACAGATAACAGGTTTGAAGCTAGGGAGGGAACACAGAGCATGTCATCTTTGAACCTTCCATGTTCAAGCTTGATAGAGCCCTTCCCTTTGGTTTGAACTCTAATGTTATTGCCCAGCAGAATACTAGGACCATCAAAATATTGTAAAGAGGAGAATGATTCTCTGGATGTAACCATATGATTGGAAGCTCCAGAATCAATGAGGAAGGCATGTGCTGTTGAGCAGCTGGCCTTCAATGTTTGAACTCTTTCGAAGCAATCTTATGTGTCTTCTGTATGTTTATCCTTCCTTGTGCTAGCAGGTGCAGTAATGTTATGTTTTTTTAGAAGAAGTCATTTCATCAATTTGTCTCATGCAGGAGCTATCTGGATGAAAGCCCTTTCCACAGTAGGAACAAAGGGTCTTCCCTTTGTCATTCTTCTTTCTTCTCTTCGAACTTGAAGGCTCATTTGACTGCTCTTTCTTCATTGGAGACTCATCTCTTTGCTTTCCTTTTCATTCACTACCTTACCTCCTCTTGCAACCAGTGCTTGATCTTTGGAAGATCGAATGATCCCCATTTGGATCAACTTGTCATGCTCATGAGTGAGAGATTCAATGAAGTTGTTAAGATTGTGAATCTTCTAGTTTGGAGTAGTGAGCTTCATTGAATGAAAGGTTTACACAAATACTGAATAGTCTACACCAAGTTTTGAGAGGATGGCAAGAATAAGTTGATCATCCTCCTTTTCAACCTTGCGCAGCTTCAATTCGAACACCAAGCTCTTGAATTTTATAAAGAAGTCATTTAGTGTTTCGAAATTGGATGGATGAAGGGAGATCAACTCATTCTTGAGCTGATAGACCCTTAGATCATCCTGCTTATAAAACAATGAAGCAAGCTTATCCCATACCTCCTTGGGAGTATTCAATCCTTTGATTTGGAAAAGAAGATCTTGAGAGATTGAGAGGCACAAGTATCCATATGATGCATCAAGCCTATTGAAATATTTTTCTTTGTCATGATTAAGAACCATATTTGCCTCTGTATTCATTGTGATCCTGAAAAGCTGTTTGGAGCGAAGCTGCATCTCTATGTCCTCCTTCCACTGGTGGTAATTGAAAGGAGTGAGAGGCTCTATCGGAGAGGCCATTTTGAAGAAGATTTAGCTACTGTAGAGAATACAGTGAGAATAATTGATAACCTGTAAATCACACAATCAAACAGACAAAATAAGGTCAGCACATTTCAGGTTTTCATCACACCCGGCATAATTGATCAAGCAAGCTTGATCAACAATTCCTTAACCTGGGGTATTAAGTGGTAAACCTTCTGCTTCTAGTGCAGAGTAGGAATGGAGAAAATTCCTCAAAAAATGATCCAGCTGTAGATCTGAGGAGGAGAGGTGCCTTGTTTGTTGAGGCTCTGATACCATATTAAATTGAGCACATAGATCTGTGGACAAACACACAACTCACAAGATAGATCACACAATTTACTCAGTAATTGAAGAATGAAACCATGCAAAAATGGCTTGCAACTGTGAATTCTTTCATTAACAAAAAACAAATTAGATGATTAATTACAATGTAATACAATGGATAAACAACCACATGCAATTCGAATCCACATGAGGAAATTCGATGTGATTAGACTCTACTTGACTGTAGGTAACTAAGACCTTGTCTAAATCATTATCAGAGGACTCAATAATTAACTGACCTTGTATAAATCATTATCAGAGTTCATCGGAGTTCTAAAACACAACTCAAGTGTCTAATTCAGTGTTTACTAAGGCTAACTGACTGTGGTAGGTGAGAAATGCGCCCCTCTTGCATGCAACCATGCAAACCTAGCGCTAATTGAATGTAACTGACTCCTAACTTAGCTTGACTAGTCACCAACTCAACTGAACTGACCTTGGCTGGTATCGGCACTCCCAGTGGATCCTAAATTGTAGGGATTGGTCTAGGAGGCTACCTGATGCATGCAAGTGCAATTAGTGGTAGTAGGGCTCAATTAGTGTTCCCCACACTTTAGTAATTGAAACATGTGCCCCAATTAGGCCAAGTGGACCCAATGGTGCTAGTGACTAAAAATAGACTGGATGGACTTTCGATTTAGACATGACTCCGATATTAGACATATGACCAAATTGGACAAGGGAGGATTAATAATCCTAACAACAACTTTTCTAGAATCATCAATTAATATTCAATAATCAACTAACCACATATATAACTTTTCTTAAGTTAGCTATCATGATTATGAAAGTAGATAAAGGATATCATGATTATGAAAGCAGATAAAGGTAATGATACAATCTCCTAGGTTCCAATGACTACCACATGAAGATGATTGCACACCTATCAAGCGGTAGCTACAGGAAGGTGGAAAAAGACCCCAACAATAATATCATAAAGGAAATAAAAAGGTCTATCCAAAACTCCTCCCTATATGACAATATAAAAAATAAAATTATTCCAAAAAATCATGTCATACCACGCATATATGGTCTCCCGAAAATACATAAGGATGATTGTTCGCTAAGACCAACTATAAATACTATCGGCTTACGATCCTATGGAATAGCCAGGTTACTTGTAAACAAACTCAAACCATTGGTAGGTCATTCTCAATCTTTCATCAAAGGCTCATGGGTGAATCCACGGACCTGGGTAACACTTTTTGGCAAGCGCATTTCGGCAAAAACAGAAAAAACGCACCTTGGTCGAGGGCTTGTTAAGCCCTCGACCAAGGTCTTAATATCTCGACCGAGGTTTTATTAAGCCCTCGACCGAGGTATTTAAATACCTCGGTCGAGGTATTGTGGGCTTTACAAACCCTCGGTCGAGGTATTTACATACCTCCGTCGAGGTTCATACCTCGGTCGAGGGCTTAAAAAAACAGACTTAGCCCTCATTCAAACAAATGGAAAATTTACTGTGCCTTGCAGAGGTGTAAACCCTGCCATTCCTAGCACACAACTGAGCGGAGTTGATACTGATAGATTCACCAACGAATCTTCTATCCATTGGCGTATCATAA
>LPNX010728720.1:307468-323583 GCA_001517045.1 Pseudotsuga menziesii | reverse complement strand
GTTTTGAGGGCTTCTATCTAGCACATGAGTAAAAAATCAGGTTTTCATCGCCAAATTTGGCCAAAAAGTGTTACCCATCTTCATGGAATCACCCTCATCTCACTTCATACATAATATCAAAAGTATGAGTATAAAAGAATAAGATATCCTAGCAAGTTTCGATGTGGTTTCTCTTTACATAAAAATACCAGTTGACACAGGTGTTGATATAATAAGAGAACTTACAAATGAGGAAACAACCAACTTGGTAAAGGTGTGCCTAGGTTATACCTATTTCAGTTTTCGTGGTGATATCTATGAAAACATTCATGGCACTTCCATGGGCTCCCCACTCTCCCTGGTTGTGGCAAACATATTCATGGAACATTTCGAAGAAAAGGCCATCAATTACTTCACGTACAAACCGGGACAATGGAGACAGTACGTCGATAACCCAAATTTCATTTGGCCTCATGGATGGGATAAGCTTTATTATTTCCTTGTAAACATGAATAACCAATTTGAGCATATTAGATTCACAATGGAAACTGATGAAAATAGGAAACTCCCATTTCTATATGTTCTTATTACTAGAAAGGAGGATGGATCACTAGCACATCAGGTGTATCGTAAGAAAACACACATGAAAAAATATATCCATGCGGATTCTCATCATCACCCTGCTCAGAAGATTTGTGTTCTTAATACCCTATCCAATAGGGCCAAATGGATTTCTGATCCTGCTCACCTAGACCAAGAGCTAGAACATTTGACAAATTTTTTCGTTAATAATGGTTCTAACACTAAGAAAATTAAAGAAAATATAGGAAATTCACAAATAAGAAAACAAAAAGTTAAGAAATATGAAGTCACTAAAACTATTAAACTCCCTTACATACAAGGAACTACTTATAGAATCGCTAATATCTTATGAAAGAAGCAGATTAGGGTCACTTTCTCCCCTCTTAACACTTTACAAAGGTTTCTTACCCACACAAAAGAGCAAGCCGACCCCAAGAGAAAAAAAGGAGTCTACTCTATCCCTTGCACTAGTGGTAAGGTTTATATTGGCAAAACAGGGCTCTCAATCCAATTAATACTAAAAGAGAAAAATGTCGACATTATCCATGAACGAACTTATGTAACTTCCAGACACTATATCTGCATAGAGGACACCAAATTTATTGTCGGCATTGATCACTACACAAAAAGATGCGCCAGAGAAGCCATCAAAATAGAGAAGCACCCGCAAAACATCAATAGGGATGATGGGTGGAAATTAAGTAAATCATGGACATCAATCATCACTTTAATTAAAAAATCCTAGCTAAAACTCAATAAAAATCTATACTAATTCTTAAATTTATTAAATTCTAAACGTTAACAATCATATATATGTGACACATTTTAAATATAATTAAACAAACCTTCTTATAGCTAATTTAAAGGCTTAAACCATAATAATTAATCATAACTAAAATCTATACTAATTCTTAAAAATGATCAAGTTCTAATACTTTATAATAAACAACTCTCAATTAATTTAAACCTGAAAATCATATAAATTATATATTTTAAATAAAATTAAAACATAATATATAAGGCTTCAATTAAAGCTAAATAAAAATCTTTAAAATCCTTATAATATACATTTATACTTGCATTAATTAATATTACACTACCTTATAAAAAAACTTTAAACCAATAATTAATTAAATTTACCGACCTTTAACTTAATAAAAATGACCAATTGGATAGTTAAAAAATTTCTTACCTCTTATCTATTAATTAATAGAAAAATCAGGTCAATTCGACAAGGCGAACACATTCATTGTATCTCTTGATGATGGGCTGAACTAGTCTGCCCGAAACGTCGAGAATTAAAAAAAAAAATTACCGCAGGGTTCCACAGATTTAAACATGTCTACCTGTGAAAGCATTAATAAATTTTTCTTAAGTTACCAATTCATACATAAGTTCACACCAATGCAGTGAACAAGTATCCAAGCATTGAAAAACCAAGATATATGAATGCAATTCTCAAACTAGAGAAATTATTTAAATGAAAACCATCACTTCATACATTTCCATAGGATAAGTGTTGAACCTTAGCTCTGATACCAATCTGTAATGCACTGTCATGCTGCACAACCACAAGAATAACCATCAGTGGCTAAAAGAACTCACATAGGTATTAATGGGCCCCAAAATTTCTTAAAAATTTAATTGAAAACAATTAAACAAACAATAATGAGCCTTAATAGACTCAATACTGTGGAAGTGTAGATTTAAAACAACTTGGAAAGCTTAAATGATCCTTAATCACAAATTAAAAATCATTAATCAAATAGTTAATAATGCTAATTACTTCTAAAACAAATATGATGCCCTGAATATGCATTTTCGATCTAACCCTGTTGATCTTGACTTTTCCTTGTTGATTCTAACTTCATCTACATTGGTAATCGGGAATCGACACAACAAAACAAGGAAAATGCTGTCACCTCCCAACTTTCGAATTCTAACGTCAATGGTTGGGATTTGTCATGCCAAAACAATAAAAACAAAATTCCCTCCCAACTTCCAACTTTCGACATTGACGGTGTGGAGTTGGCACACCCAAATGAAAATCACACAAAATACATCCGCCCTTTGATTCCCAATGTAGACACATAGGAAGTCAGAAGTCAGCACCAACAATCAAACTTTACAGCAAACACTCCCAAATTTCGACTTTCAACGTCGACAGTCGAGAGTCAGCACACCAAAACAAGAAAAATAACATCCCCTCCCAACTTCCGACTTTTGACTTCTGGCATTGGAAGTTGGGAGTCAACGAACCCAAATGAAAATTAAAATGAACACTCCCAACTTCTAATTTTTTACATTGGTACATTGAAATTTGGGAGTCATAACCAACATACAACGGTTACACAAACCACTCCCAACTTCTGATTCCCGACATCGTCACGTCGGAAGTCGGGAGTCGGCACTAATGTTACAAAGGTTATACAAACCACTCCTGTCTTCTGATTCCCGATGTCAACATGTTGAAAGACGTGAGTTAGCACCAACGTAACAAGGGTTACATAAACCAATCTCGACATCAACACGTTGGAAGTGGGGAGTCAACACCAACATAACAATATTACAACAATCACTCCCGAAATTTGATTCCCAATGTCAAGACGTCGAAAGTCGGGAGTCTGCACCAACGTAACAAAGGTTAGAGAAATCACTCCCAACTTCTTATCCCTGACATTGGCATGTTGGAATTAAGGAGTTGGTACCAATTTAACAACGGTTACACAAACCACTCCCGAGTTTTGATTCCAAACATCGGCACATCAGAAGTTGGGAGTCAACAACAAATTTCAATAAATACAACATTCACTCCTGAATTTTTATTCTTGACGTCGACACATTGGAATTCAGGATTCAACCCCAGATCAATGGAACTGTAATCAACAGTCACGAATACACATCAGCATGGTAATCATCGGTCATGATTTCTCCAATGTAACATGCTAACACTTAGCCATTTTTATGAAAATAAATAAGGCAATAAATAGGTGGATAAACTAAGGGTGTTTGCCATGACTTGGAACTAAAACCTTACCCACCAAAGTACGTGTCAAGCTCATAGACTAACACATAAACATAAATGGAAACCAAGGAAAATTAACCAAAACAAACTGAAAACATCACAATCTTTTAACCAACATTGCAAACTGAATCTACCACATGCTTATGAACCAAAAATACATGTTCCCAACCAAACAAACCCATCCCATACAAGCCAATGAACTAACTCACAAGTCTAATAACAAACCAAGTATCACCCCAAGACTTCATAATCTTAAAACACAACCACCATACAGGTTGAAACATAGTTATTATTCATGCAACCACACTGTTCATGCAACAAGTAAATAATCTAGGAAATATGAACTTCACATTTATTACAATGATGAATTACTTGTTCCAATTCCATTCAAACCTCATGAATACAACATGCTCTCTTCCCCTTTCTAATCAACTTAGCAAGATTGGGAAAGCAATGACATGCTTCCGCCATCAAGTCTAATTAGACATGCCTTCAACATCATAACAACTTTCCAAACAAGCATCACACTAGCTCACAAACAGATCATCACTTAGCTATTATAACAACACCTATTAAACATAGGTTTATCATCATTCAAATTATGAACAATAAATTTTACCATTTGTTCATTCTTAAATATTATTCCAATTCCGTACGGATAATTCATTAACCATCCGATGTAACTCCTTCAATAATTTACTTATAACATAGAACAATTAACAAAGTAAAAAGCAAGCTACAACATTCATTAGTTATACAAGCCCTCATCAATACCTATGGTGCTTTGTCCCTTTTAACAATTTAAAAGGACCCGACAAACAAATTCATACTACAACCATCAAGTTCATTTAACAAAGCTTAAACATCAAAGCAACTCATAAACAAAACATCTAATTTATCATTAACTCATGAAATCTTTGGGAATTCCATTAACTTAACTACCAATAATCAACATATAAGATAAATACTCATTCATTCATAGTGGTGTAAAGCACCCAAAGTAGACCAATCATTCATTCTTATTCAGAATACCGTCAACATATTTTGGCACTTCAATGACTTAATTATCAAAGCCCAACTAAAGAAACACTTACTCAATTATAGAAATTGTCCAACACCATGAACATGCTTTATTATGAAGAAATTTCATAGCATAACAATGATTTATTCATGTATGGGAATTCAACATATACAACATGCACCATTAGTTCAATTTCTTAACAAAATATTTATAATTGTAACAACCTTCACACAGAGCTCCAAACACTTATCTGAATTTATGAACAATTGGAAACTGGATTCATGGCTTCCAATGCTCCACCCAACCATAGGTATCTTCTTAGCCTATATTCTTTCAGCACGCAAAGACCACCCCCATTCTAGGAATTGAGAATTCACCAGGAAACTCTCTCCTTTACCCAAGGTTCATCTCACTACAGGATTTATCATTTAACTCTTCCTCACAATTCAAAGGAAAATTAAGTAGGTTTATAGGCATTCATGAAACATATGTGATACAACAAATTCTATGCCAAATAATAAATTTCTTACACTGGCTTCCTTCCAATACCACAACATTGAAAACACAACACTGCATCACACTACCCAGGAATTCCACCAGAATAATTCATGTACAATTCCACATTTCCATGACCACAAAACAACATTCAAACATAGGTTTTAACAGAAAATTTCATGGATACCAGTTTGACCACACAGTTCAAGGATTAATGGATGTAGTGGGGTCATCTGGTTTGACTTGTCCCATCCAACTCAGGAATCGGCCTCGACCATGGGCTACTCTCATTGTTGCACTCCACAAACTGCATTATGCATCGTGATCATTCTATCCATAGGCTTCACACACTACCCCTTGCCTTCCCCTAGAGCAGAACACCCCCTCTTCCTTAACATCCTCACTCTCCACCTTACCCAAGGATATAATGACTGCCAAAAACTTTGCATGGCTCTTCCCCATGAGAAATGTGTCAAAGACACAACTCACACCCCACCTAATCCTCCACTAAACACACTTAGAAATAAGAAACAAGTTTAGGGGTTAAAATAAGGGTTTAAGCGTTAAACAAATACATAGGTCTTTCTTTTGGTAAACAAAGTAATAATAGGCTTAAAACATGACCCACTAGGAAATCTACAACCCCCTTACCTATCTCCTAGTGAACTATCCTATCCCCATCTCTTCAACATTTGGCCATTGTTGAAGCCAATTTTATATTTTTTATTAAATAATAATGTCAAAATGTACTTTTGATTTGCAATATAGGAATTACATATCATTACTTACATCATACACATGATAAAATCCAGGGGGGGTTTCAACCAGGGGCATTACATCGCTTGACACATCGCTATAATAGAACACTATATGTCCATACCCGAATACTTGCACAAACCATGGTCCTCATATTCCAACATTATTTCTCTAGTGAGACCCTTCCTCTAATCAACATCGATTCACATTAAAGAGTGGTAGACATTGGGATAACCTTATTCTCAATACCCAATGGAATAAAGTTACTCAAATTATTACCAATGGCGATGATAGATTTTTTATTCCAAAATTCTAGTGAGAATGGATACTTTTACTTAGATTAGAACCAATGAAAATTATTCATAGCGTGGATTGAATCCAGGGGACACTACCTCAATAAGCGGCCCACTTTACCTATGAACCAAATCCCTACAAACAATGAAAGCGTCTATCACTATGAAAAATTCTATAATGAAAAATTCCTTGGCACATGGGTGAATCAACACATTTCCATTAGGAAAGACCCCAAGTGTTAAAAATAAATCTTGGAGGCATTTTCACTTTCACCATAAATGATTAAATATGGATATCATTTTATGGGACGAGTAATATTTCTACCCCAAAGCATATCAATGAATTCCTTAATATGGAATTTTAAAAAATTTCCACCAATTACATAGTGCTTTCCATGATTGGGTTTAACATTTTTGTTAAGGATCTATATCCACAAATAATTTATTTTGAATCTTGAATTGTTCTCTTTTAACCCAAACATATTTTAATTCAAAACCAAAATGGACATACCTTTCACTTTCCCTAACCCAAAGAGAAGCCTAAGGGTTTACCTAGTGGCAATTTATCTTTAGAAGAAGAACCCTTTCCAAGGATAAAACCTATAGGTAGGGGTTCCTTTGGCATCAATATCATACATATATGTGAAGTAGCATGTACACACATGTAAAATACCTTTCACTTTCCCTAACCCAAATAATAAGAGTAAGGGTTTACCTAGTGGAAATTAATCTTTAGAAGAAGAACCCTTTCCAAGGATAAAACCCATAGGTAGGGGTTCCTTTGGCATCGATGTCATACATATACGTGAAGTAGCATGTACACACATGTAAAATAGAGAGGAGGATGTTTTCAAGTTTTAGAAGTTATTGTAAGATATCACAAGATAGGTGTAAAATAGTGTGAAAATAGTAATATGAAAATGGATCCAAATAGCAATGGATTTAGGCAAAGACTCAACAAGGACTGGAAAGGTTCTACTCAAATTTAATGACAAGGTAGAATATATAGTGGTGGTGTGAAGGGCCCCATGTCTCTACTCAAGGTCTCTACCCCTACATAAAGAAAACACTCTGTTGGTTAATTATAATGTAAGAATGAGAGGTTCACCTCATTTACTCTTCAAATTAAATTCACATGAATTAATGAGTTATCTCATGTACCAAACAAATAAATAAAGAATCATCCACAAATGTGTAAAAGATGGAAAAAAAAAGGGAAAGTTGAAGGGTTGGGGATGCTTGTCCTTCTAGATATTCCCCAACCAAGCTCTCCTCATATTTACTTCATGCCAAGATGAGAGAGGGTTTCTTTGGCATTTAATGGGAGTGCTATTGTCCAACTTCCAATGAGAAGAGGTGTGATTGAAATAGATAGCCAAGGGATGTTGTAAGTTGTCTATTTCCTGAAATGAAAAAGCCAAGGCCAAATCCATTGAATTCTAGTTTTTCCATTTGGATTTATAGGGTAAATAAAGTGTTATGAGCCATTCTTAGTGTGTGTGTGTGTGTTTGTATTTTGCATTTATTTATTTCATGTGTCTTTTGCAATCTTTGTGTGCCATTAATGGTGTCCAAGGAATGAATATATGAGATAGATAAAATTTGAATGCAGTATGAATGGATTTTATTTTAGGTTTGATGAATTGTGGAGTTCCAAAAACCATTGAATCACTTCCATTGGATTCCTAACTAATTCCAAATATCAATGGATGTGGTTTATGAGTTTTTGCAATTATTTAGGGAGTAACTAAATTGGAGATGAATGATTTTTTTTTGTTGGACATGTTAGTCCTTACTATCCATTTTTTTCATCTCTCCTTCGTCGTACATACCTCCTCGGGTGAATTCACCCCAACTTCTAATATAACCCAGACACATAGGTTTCCTTCCCAATAGTGGACCATACTCTGTCCCAATGAGTGAAACTACTATCCAATAAGTCAATTCCCCCCCTAGACGATGAAAATGTTTTTCCCGTTGACGGAATTCTACCTCAATTATGGATGAAATAAATGTTCCTGTAAGTGAATTTTCCCCTCAATAAGTAAAATTGTGTTGCATGTAAGTGAATTAATCCCTTAATAAGTGAAATTGTGTTGCCTCTTAATCAAATTGTCGTTCAATGAGTGAAGTTTCTAGTCATGATGGTGAAATCACATCAATGAGCATGAATTTGATGGAATAGTTGAAATGAGTGTAAGCCTAAACATTGGGAGTACTTGAATATGCAAGTTTGAATTCAATTGATGTTTCCACAGAGTAATAACTTATGTGTTCAATTGTGACTATTAGTGTTGAATGATGAGTATTGATTGTGTTGTTATGAGTTTTCCACAATTGATTTAATAAAAATTATATGGGGTTCATGGAGTGCTTGGAACAAAGGTAAAGTTGGTCATGGTGGTAGTTTTCAAGAGTTTCACTCTACATGCAAACAATTAAATCTTGTACACAATTTGTATCCCTTAACCCTTGTGCTTTGAAGAATCAACTCACTTCCATTAGTCTTTGACGTTGATTGTGTGGAAGCACGCTTCTTAGTTATGCATGTGACAATGCAATTGGTACTAAGGGATTCTTGTTGGTGAAACATACAGGCTATGAACCTACCATTTATGGATCAAATAGAGAGAAATATATCTTTTATTTTTAGAATATATTCTAATACTTTGCAATATAGGCGTCACTAACCTAAGAGTCTTTCTCAAAAAGTTATTTTAACCATCTCTGGTCATGCCACACTACCTTACCTTAGCCACAAGACCTTGGCCAACATGTGCTTACTACAACTGGACTATGCATATTTACTTAAGGTCCACCCATAACTACACCTTAAAATATACCGTGTTAGATGTCCAACCAATTTCAACATAACCACGTTTTATCCAACAGTAGGCACACATCCAACCATGGTATTAAAACATTCCAACAATATTTTTATACTTAGCCAATGTTTCAACAATACTTATCCAACACAATTCATTGCAAAGAGGATAACATTCATCCAGTAAATATGCCACAACACACATGTATAGGAGGATGCATTAACTTTATTTATGTGAATAATTTTCCAAGATACAAAAAGGGAATGTTGCTAACTACTTGAGGATTTTTTGTAGACTACATTTAGCCATGGTACAACTGCCTACAACACTTGTCAATCCAACCCCTAAATCATTCACAATCCTACCTCCTACATATCTTATATCTTCCTCTATTCACTCATCTAGTCTCTAATTCACCCTACTGTGTCAAAACCAAAGTTAAACACAACTACAAAATTCCTTGTCCACCCTTATATGAATGAATTTTTTCATCAAATGGATTTTCATATGTGGCCATCCCCTTTATATAGTGGAAGTTTCTTTCCTTTTCCTTCTTCTAATGTTTCATGTAAGTCGCTCCATGTCCAAAGTGAACCCGAGCAATCCATTTTGTGACTATGGAATGTTTAGCCCCATGGGTCCCCAAGTGTGGCTTGTTCTCCCTTGGAATCCCAATTTCAGTTAAAGGAAACTACAGACAAATCATAACTATGTTCATGGATTGGGAAAACATTATCTAGACTTGCAAAATTTTGTCACAACCTTTTGTGTCTACCTTAACCATTTGAGTGGGATGCCTACTACCACATGCATGCAGGGGATTTACTACCACATGCTGCCGGGGATTTACTATTTAAGGCTCATGTTGACAACATTGAACCTTAAATAGTATGCTCATAGCATATCCATTTCATTGACATAAATCATCTCTTATGTGCACAAAGTATTAGCAATACAAGACAAGCAACAATAGTATATATTAAAGGCTTAAACAATGGATGGATTATTATACTAGTTTAGCTCTATCTCTCTTTGAATGTGAACCTACTACGCTCTCTCACGGGATATCAAGGAAAGGCATAAATCTGATCACAAATCAACAAATATAATCAAAGCCATTGCAAATAATGCATAAATTAACTTTATAGAACTGAATATTTAATATAGAGATATTTTAATCAAACATTTAATAAAATTCATTTTTTTTGTATTATCGTGAGAAAATTTGGTTATTTTTTAACTTAGCATTTTGTAGTAAGTACTAATCATTTGTATGCACATTAGATAATTAAAATAAAACCTATGGCCATCCAAGTGTGACATCATTGAAACAATCTTACAAAAGACTACTCAAGTACAACACGAATCAACCATACTTTTTCAAAAGTAGACTTAAGGTGATTACATCTTACGATACAACTAGTAAGTTTCCAAAAAGGGATTTTCATAGGTTATCCTAAGATGATGAGGCCCAATTTCAAACAACAAAGTTGCTAGAAATAGTTCACAGTAAATTCTAGAGAGTATCATTTAGTTCATTATATGATCCACTCCAAGCTTTGAATGGTGAGCCTATGTATTCCTGTATGATAAAAGGAAGAGGAAAAATGGATTATTTACTCTTTAGAGGGGATTTTATAGCAAAACCTTTTTTTAATTATAAAATAGGTGTGATGGGTGACATCAATGGGTTTTATTAAAAAATATGTGGACCTCTTTTAGAACTAGTTTCAATGTGAATAGCCTCAATGATTTAATGGAGTAGTGGAATGGGAATAAGTATTGAATACCATATCAAAGGATTTTTAGGAATAATAGATTGGTAAATTCCACTTTAGGAAACTACTTTAGTTTTGAATGCATACAACACTAATGAGATGATCAATTTTTTTTTGTACCATGGATAGTTTTTGAGAGATTTAATGCATGGTCCATGCAAAAAAAATCTCATTGTAACGTTAGTGGTCAAAATTGGAGTTTATCTCAACTTTTGTTGGTAATTATGAGGTCGCAATGGTGATGGATATGATGGAAATGGGGGATAAGGCTAGAGAATTGATGTATAAGGCCGAAAATGCTCATGACAAAGTGGGTGAGAAAAATTCAATTGATAACATAAACATTATGTAATGTCCCCATCCCTCAATCCAATCAGCAGAAAGGGACCTTAAATAAATATGGGATTCTAAACTTCACCCATAACCATAATTATGAATTCATAACTATTAAAACATGTGTGCAAATGCATAATAAAAATACATGGAGAAAATAAAATACTAACACACATCTAGCATGCATATGCAAGATTAATCATTACAGGCATATGAACAAAAAAGCTGCACATGAAATGCAAAAGAGTACTTAAATTTAAACAAAGAAGATCTAAGAAATTGGTTTTGTAAGAGCGATTTTCCACCCAACCATAGGTACTCTATCTAGCATATAATATTTATGCTCAGAGGCCACCCCCAAGTCGGGATATGTGGCCATAAGGGCGAAGGAAACACCTACAGGATTCTCTCTCTCATCCCACAACCCATTATACTCTTTATTCTTAGCCAAAATCTCAACCAAAGATCTACACGTGTCTCACTAAGCCATCACAGCCATGGCACTCCTTCCAACAGACTCACACAACATAATGAAGTAATTTCCCTTCATTAATACACAGTTCCCTTAGCAAATTCAACCCTTACAGTACTTACGAGTGTGTGCAACAAGAGTCCAACTTAATGTATGCTACTGGATAACCCCATGCAACATTGATTCATGGATTCTCAAGCATCCAAAAGTAGAAAAAATCAATGCATGAGGGTTCCTATATTTACCAACCTCTATGCTCACCTATAGACATCTCTTTTCTCTTCCAAAATTCATCTTTGTCTCTAAATTTGAATTTCTGGGTTAAACACAGTCTGGTAATGGTCATGAATAACAAAGGAAGCTCTACGTAGTATAGAAACATGCATGAGAGAATGAATCAAAAGAGTGTTGAATCCAAGGGATATGATATGATGGTGAAAAGACAACTGACCAAACTTTTGACCATAGAATAAAAGGACATCTGACATAGTTTTCATAACCCTCATGCTTCAATAAATTCATGAACTGACTTTTCCTACCAACCTCATACATGGGTTCAATGATTGGGTTTAATAGTCAAGAGAAGGTAATTGGCTCATTTAAAGCATATGACATATTTTGGATCAGTTTTAAGGTGGACACTTGGAAACATAGGATTTAGTTTCCCATAATCCCCCTTTCCTCTTCCCCTATGGTGGAATTGTAGCCCCTCTAGTACTCTTTACACAACCATCTTTGAGCATTTTATTATTTTTCAACTTAATATTTACATACATTTTGAATTGGCATGATAAGCTAATCATACGGTCCAATAAAAAAATATATACATCATACATGCCTAGCCATTCACTAGTCAGGCCTTGGCCTTTAGCTCCTCACTAGGAAACCATAAAAACATATTTACTCATTTACATAATTTTGATTAAATACATTCCAAGTCAAAATTGGGGGTATTACAATCCCCTCCCCCTTGGAATAACATTGTCCTTGGTGTTTGCTCAAAACCAGAAGAAAAATGGGTTTGTCTCTTTCATGGCATCCTCCAACTCCCACGTAGTCTCATCGGGACTAAAGTGCTTCCATTGCACCTTTACTTGTTTGATGGATCGGTTTTGTAGCAATGTTACCTTGTTGTCTAGGATTCATAGTGGCTCAGTTTGGAACTATCCTTTGGGTTCCACCTGAATCACATCCCAATCAATCACATGGTTAGGATCAGGTACATGTTTCTTAAACAAAGAAAAATTAAAAGCATTATGAACTCTAGTATTAGAAAGTAATGCAATTCTATATGCAATTGGCCCTAGTTCTTTCAAGCACTTCAAATGGTCCATAATATCTTGGTGACATATTAGCACAACTTCCAAGATTCAAGGAACTCTTCCATGGCCTCACTCTAAGGTAAACATGATCCCCAACAAGAAATTTTCTATGCATTCTATTCTTATTTTCATATCTTTTCTATCTATCTTTGGATGCCTTCAAATTTTGTCTAATTTTTATAACCTACTATTCCATTTCTTTAAGCAATTCTGACCCAAGTACAATTACGTTACGTTTACTAGATTATACCATGTCATTGGTATCCTACACTTTCTTCCATACAAAACCTCAAATGCACTCATGCCCAACGAATATTACTACTCATTGTTATATGTAAACTCTATCAAGTGTAGATAATCTTCCCACTTGGATGGTTTGTCCATCACATACATGTGAAGCATGTCCTCAAGAACCTGATTTACTCTTTTTTTTTTCCATTTGTTTGTGGATGGTATTAAGTTCTAAAGATCAGTTGTGTACCCCAATATGAAAAAATACTTTTCCGAAAATTTGAAGTAAATTTGGTATCCCAGTATGAAATTATTGCCTTTTCCAACTCATGCAATCTGAAATTTTTCTTGATAAAAGTATTTGCAATGACATTTTTTTTGTATGTAGATTTAAGTGGTATAAAGTGTGGTGATTTTGACAATTTATCCACACAACCATGATAGAATCATGTTGTTTCATAGTCATTGTAAAACCTGTAATATATCCATGGAAATTATTTCCCATTTCCATTCTGGAATTGCAAAGGATGCAACAAACCTATTGGGTGTTGATGCTCAAATTTCACTTCCTGACATTTCATGCATCTTGAGATATACACAACACTATCCCTTTTCATACCTATCTAAAAATATTGTTTCCTGGTTGCAACAATTGTTTTATGGTATCCAGGGTGACTAGAATATGGCAGTTTATGGATTTCATCCATAACAATTCTCCTCAAGCCTGCTACATTTGGGATATTGTAATACCCCATTTTGACCCTTAGGATGTATTGGCTTTATATGCAAGTATTTTGTATATGAGTTGTATGAGTCCTAGCGTGGAGCTCAAGGCCAAGGCCCCGCTAGTGAACGCTTTGATTTTAAAAAGAGAAGTAATTTATATTTTGCTAGCCATGTGCTAGTAAGCCATGGAAAATTGTAAAATCATGTAAATATTTATAATGCAATAAAAATACCATGAGCTGGATATGGAAGAAAATAAAATTAGGGGGAAATGTGTATCCACTAGGGAGAGGTGAGGGGGTTGTGGGATTGAAGCCCGTGTTTCCAAATGTCATCTTGAGAACCCATCTTGACTTCCCGTGATAACATTTATTTATGTTGTAAGGAAGTAGTTGAGAAATCATCTTAAGCATTTATGGAGAATGGGATAACTCAGAAATTTGTATGGTTGGGTATGGACATGGTTTAATTGACCCATAATTCATTTATCCTCACGAGAATTCATTTTCCATCCTCCACATTCCACTGTTGAACAACCAGAGATGAATATTTGGCCAGGGATGATTTTAAGGAACCATACTTATTTAAAAGTATATAAATGTTGGTGAATCTTACAAATTCTTAAAACGCCAACTATAAAATGTTTGGCGATATTTTTCAAAAAATATTTTAATTTCCAAGGATTTTATATTGTTTATATAATAATCTGGCTATTTTTAGGGTGAAAAAAGTTTACCCCATCAAAACAGGGCGAAATGGGGCTTCAAAAAATGCAAAATGGTGAATATTTTTTTGGAGAAAAACCCCTAAAAATAGCCCATGGGCTAAAATTCGCCCCTAAAATTATCCCTGTTTCCAGCATGCTATTCATTCCTAACAGTGAAATTTGCAGAAATTAGAACTTGGAAAAAACCCACGTTTTGAAGCGCCAAAATGTCTAGAAATTCATGTGAGGAGTGAAATCTAATTGGGAATCCATATATTCAAACCTTGATGCAAATTTGAGAGAAGAAACAATTCGAAAATCCATAGGGAGACCCAGATTTACAAGCCTGGAAGTTGAATTTCATGATTTATAGTCGCGTGGTCAAATTGGGGAAAAATACAAGGGCATATTGTTGTGGGAGAGAGTCCAGATGTTGCAATTTCTTGATAAACCTAATGTAGGAAAGAATCTCTAAATATTTGGAATCTTGGACCTTTATATGCCCACCCTGAAGAGCACTGGAGGGAAGGGGTTCCTGAGGGATTGTGTAGCAGAGAAGGGGGTCTTCCTTGTGTTGGGTGTGGTAGGTATTGTGGGTGCCAAGGCTATATGGAGACAAATTTAGATTCTTGTAGCTCTGTGGTTGATATCACTGGTTTAGGTATCTCCTTCCCTGCCTCCTTACTTGCTTGATAAACCCAATTGTGCACTAGCTTAGCATGAGTATATGTACTTATGGTTGTGAGTGAGTCTGAGTAGTTCCTCCTTAGTGGATACATATCCTAGATAGATAGTGGTGTCTTAATTAAAAAAATATAGGTTGGAAAGAGACCTACAATTGGGTGGAACATTTTTCTTCCATATCCAGTTGCTTGGGCAACTTCAATTAAAAATAAGTGTTTATTTATATATAATCATAACTTCCCTGTTATGAATGGTTGTTTATTTATGTTGAATTGAATGGGAATATCCAATTTGAATTGTTAAATTCAATGTCTGTGAATAACATGAAAAGGAATTTATTATTGTTCCTTTGATGAGCATGTTGGTATATGCATGTTGTGTGTGTGCATTGATAGAGTTTATTTTCCGTTGTGCTTATATTTATGTGTTTGCACATGCATTTAGTTGTTTATGAATTTCATAATTTGGCCATGGGGATGAAATGTAGCACCCCACACATCATTCATGTTCCCTCTCTTGGTCGGATCGATGAGAGGGGATGTGAAAAATATAAATTATGTTTTTTATAAATAAGAAGTCCATCCTCTTCCAAATGATAACCGTCATACCTCTTTTCCAAAATATGTTGCTACATTTTTTCGTTTATTTGCACATACAATTAATCTTCAATAAGATAACTTACCATTTGTTGTCTTAAATATGATTGAAAGTGGTGATGATTTCCACATGCATTTCATGCATCTTTCTGTTGAGTGCATCAACCACTTTATTTTCTTTTCTTTTTCTGTGTTTTATTTCAAAATCAAACTCACATAAAAATTCCATCCATCTAGCTTGTATGGCATTTAATGTTGTCTCCTCTGTTGGTAATAACTCCCGATTCTCCT